>SNQJ01S0130079.1:0-22099 GCA_010110895.2 Picea sitchensis
CTGACATAAAACAATCTTCCTAATGATATGACTATAACACCTTGAAGATCAATACAAGGAGTGAAGGATGACAAACTTATCATAACTATATTATCACATGTTAGGTCGGGAGAATTGTCAATGGAAGAAATGCATGATGAATTCAAAAAGTAAGTCTGTTGAATTAATTTTATTTATGTTAGGACAAGAAAATTAATTTTTTCAGTTTAACATTATTTTTGTTTTATTTAGTCACAAGGTGTATATGAAAATATAAGAGGAAATGGTCAAGATGTTGAATGAAGAAATTTGGGATTATGTTAAACTCAACTATCCAGATTCAAGCTCTTCAACAGTATTGAAACAATTTTTTGTTGCATTAAAAAATGTATATTGATTAATTACATTCATATTATTCGTTTGTAAGTTAATTTATTTATATTTAATAGTTATAGATATATAACTATATGTTTGTTTGTTTCATTAAACATGCCAAAGAAGAATGCAGATGGAGTACCTGAAACTTTCAAAAGTTTTATTCAAAAATCCAAATTTGAAAGAGAAAGAAGGAGACGTGTTCAAAATGTCCAACTTGATGACAGCGTTGATCACTACATTTGGAATGGGCTCGACACTGTTCAATATAAAGTAATATTAGGTGATTGTGAAAAACTTGCAAATATTGCTCCTAAAAAATAATACTCCCTAGTTATTGCAAATATCTCTCATGGTTATAATAGCCAAAACATTGGATATGATAATGAGCCTTATACTTACCAAGCTTTCAATAAAGTGGTTATGGGATTTACAGAAGTTACAACATCACAATTTAGGAGATTTCTAGTATTTCATTCAAACACACAACAAGGATTAGTACAATCAAGCTTCAAGGGGAAAGAAAAGACAAGGATGTAGTTTATTTGGTAAGATATTGAAAGTGTATGTTTAGAAATTAAGATTAGAAAACAATTTTATTAATTCACAAGTTAATTGAATTTGCACTTATTTATGTTACAGGCACAAGCCTAATATTCAGAGCTCCAAGAGAGAATCATTTAAATGTGATTTTGAGAGTATACATCTTGCAACTTGGACAAAAGATGATTCTTATCATTCTATTATTGCCAATGCAAAGGATAGAGAGACTCCTAGTAGTATATTGGTATACAATGTTGTGGTTAGAAAGATAACATATGAGGAAAAATATTTGAAAAGAGAGATGGTAAACATTCATCAAAAACCACAAGCATTAATTAATTATCTTATAGATAAATTTTCAAATGAAGGAGATTGGGTTTTGGATTTGTTCTCAGATTCAGGGAAGAATTATTATCTAATATTTATGAAATCATACTTCAATCTTATATTATTTTTAATTTGTCTTTTTACAGTATCTAACTTCATTATTTATTTTGTATTTGGTGATTAGGTACAACATTAGTGTGTTTCGTACAGAAAGGAAGGAATTGCATAGCCATTGAAAGTGACCCAATGCAGTGCAGTTTTATTCAACAAAGAATTAATGTTATTCCAACTCTTCCAGACGAAATGCAAGAAGTTGGCTTGAGGAAATTAGATTTAAGTGAATCAAAAGTGGCAAAATTGTCAATGGAACCTCAAGTACCATTAGGAGGAATGATTGGAAATGATCACTTTGGGGAACTTACAGATATCAAAGAACCAATGAAAGAACAAAATGACACAATGGAAGCACAAAATGACGTCGAAGAAGATGATAATGTGTTTGTTGATAATGATGAATTTGGTATATATGATATTGTTGATTAGTTTAAAGATGTCTTTGAAGACGATGTTCAATTTTGCAAATTTTTGATGATTTATAACTGTAATGATTTGATTTTCATATTTTAAAACAAGAATAAATATGTATCTATTGTTGTTTTGTGATGAATCTTTTTATTTATTTATTTTTATTTTTTTGTATGTGAATCGGTATATATTGAAAAAATTTATTAAATGTTGTAATTTTTTTACTTCAAATATATAAAAATATGAAAGCAAATGATAATTTTTTATAAAATTTTAACTTTTTTTGTTCAATTATGTCCATAAAAATGCTTTATTTGACATGTTATTTTAAGGAATATGTACCAAAATGTATAGGTTTTTTTTAATTATATATGACTATAAAATGTGTGTTTTTGGCTAAATATTAAAAAATAGTGTTATTTAACTATAAATTTTTTTCGATTTATTGAAGTAAATGTTCGACAACACAGGTATTCCAACAGAGGACGAACACCTTCAGTAACCACTCACATAACCAGATCAAAGATCAACACACCGATGTTTTCACGTGGTAAAACCCCTACGGGGAAACATCCACGGCCCCAGCCAACGCGCAAACCAAGCATGACCACTAAGGCGGTTTATTAATGCAAAAGAAAAAGTGCAGAGAGATTTTACAATAGAGTTTCTATTCGATCATGACAAATGACCCTCCATGCTCTTTAAATAGAGATCATGGACCAATGCGAGATGTTAATAGGATCAATGGTCGTTAAGATAGGGGAGAGTATGAACCGTCGGATCAATCTATGTCAAGAACATATCATTGTGAGTCAGTTCTAACCACAAATACATACTAAAGAAACACACTTTTACCTAGCGACATATTAGACCAAGTAGATCTTAACTAACTCCTAAGTGTCTAATATCCTAACATCCCCCTTAAGAACAACTTGAGATAGGATTGAAGTTTAATAATATTTTAATAGGAGAAGGAAGAGGCATTAGAGCCTATCCCAAATGACAACTTCTTGAACTCTAACATAGATCGAAGTTTGGAAAGCTTGGCTTCTGTAAGAGACTTTATGAAAATATGCAACTTGATCATGCAATAGAGACAAAGAGCACTTCAATAACTGATCATGGATGAGCTTTACGATGAAGTGCATGTGTAGCTCGATGTGTTTACTCTATTGATGTTGAACTGGGTCTTTGTGAGCTTGATGGCACTGATTGTCACACCAAACGCTGGTCAGATGATGGTGTTGGAATCCAAACTCAGAAATGATCTTTCAAAGCCACAAGGCTTCGACTTGCATTAACCAGCCTTTCATTACTCTGCTTCTGTGAAGAAAATTGAAATAACTGTTGTTTCTTACAAGCCCAAAGTAGGGTCTGAACCAAGGCTGAAAACATAACTGTGATGAACTTCCGATCATCGGTCATGACCCCAATCTGAATCAGTGAAACCAACCAATAAAGGAGTCCCCAGTTGATTTATAATGTATCCCAAGCTTAATTGTACCCTATACATACCAAAGTATACTTTTAGCTACTTTCCAATGGATTTCATGGTGTGTTTTTATATATCGGGCAACAAGACCAACAGCAAAGGAAAGATCGGGAAGGGTATGAGTCAAGTATAAAAGGCTACCAACTTCTGCTTGTTGATCTGAGGGTGGCATCAACTTGGAGAAGTACAGGTGGCAGAAAAGCGACTCGGTGGAAGGGAGGAGAGAAGAGAGTACGGTTCTGTCTCGTCCATGTGAAAGCGGCGAAGAAGGTCCTGGCTTATGCCAAGGCAGGAAAGAAAAATTCCTTCATTAGTTTGCAAAACTTGGAGGCCAAGGAAATAGTGCAACCTAAATTGTCATTTCAAATTTCTTTTAATTTTGGCGGTTTTCACATGGTTTTAAAAGTTTTGAGTCACTACCACGATGAGAATAAGGTCATCAACATAAAGGACAAGGATGATGAGATGGCTTCTACTTTCTTGGTGTAGACATTAGGATCGAATGGCATCTAGAGAATCGATGGAAATAAAGCTATCCATTTGGCATACCAAGCTCAGAGCTTGCTTGAGACTATAAAGAGATTTCTTGGTGACAAACAAAGGCTAGAGTCATTACGGATATAACCGGGGAGGTTGTTCATGAATTTCTTCTTTCAAATGCGCCATGCAAGAAAGTTAACATCCATCGATGGACCTCCCATTTATGTGAAATGGAAAGGGACAGAACAAAGGCGGATGGAGTTCATTTTGGCTACGAGGGCAAAGGTTTCATTATGATCAATGCCTTCAACTTGGGAAAAACCTTTGGCAACTAATCGAGCTGTGTGTCTTTCAACACTTCCAACACGATGCATACTTAGTTCGGTATACCATTTGCATCTAACAAGTTTTCTTCCTTTGGAAGAATTACAAGATCCCAAGTATCGTTCCATTAAAGAACGATACTCATCATTCGTGATGTATCCCAATCTGGATGACTGAAGCTTCTGCAAATGTCTACGGATCATGAGTTTACGAAACTTGATCCAAAAGAGAAGAGGCTTCGCTGGAAGCTGTGAGCGATGTCCGTGGCCCGTCGAGGATCACCAACAAGATCACCAATTTGCTTCTGGTGTTGAAACGGACCCATCTGAGAGCGGTTGAGCGGGTGCCCAGTGGGTTCAAAGGAATCATCACGGGAGGAATGTCAACGAGCGAGCAAGCGGCGGTGGATTTTCATCCTCACTTGTCATCATCGAAGAAAATCGAGAATAGAACCGAAGAAGGCACATTTGCGAAAGATGGCTCGAGGCCAAAGAGCACACCGCCAAAATTAAATTTCGCCGGAGCCAAGAGATTTTCATCAAGTTGTATCTCTTCTAAAGATAATTTCGATACAATGTAATTTTGAAGAAGTCTATAACCTTTTACATCTTGGAAATAACCAACAAATATACACTTCTCACTTTAGGTTGCAATGCTCCGTTTCTCATTATGAATGTGAGCCCATGCTATCTTGCCAAATACACAGAAGTGACATCTGGTTTGATTTTAGTCCAAGCTTCTTCGGTGTTATATTTTTAAGAGCCTTTGTGGGAGTCACGATTGACTATGTAATTTGCAGTTGATTGCTTCTGCTATGCTGTAGACTTAATCCCTTATATTGGATCATACAATAGCCATTTCTTTTAGTAATAGGTTCTTTCTCTCAACAACACCATTTTGTTGTGGTGTATAAAATTGATGTGTTGCATTTGGATTATGCACGATATTAGTCATTGGCAGCAAAATTTTTTCACATATTCGCCTCCATTATCGTTTCTTAACCTTTGAATTTGATGTCAGATTGCTTTTCTACAAAGGGCCTTGTAGGCCAAGCAATCCGCTTCACTTTTGAGGTTTAAGAAGTAAACCCAAATGCGTCTGGAAAAAGTCATCAATGAAAGTTAAAATACTACCAGAAAAAGAAAGGAGAAAGGACCACACAAATCCGCGTGAATTAAAGCTGCCAAGGGACCGAGAGCGTGCCAAGAGAACTTACGTTTGTCAACTTGTCCAGATGATGTTTCTTGAGAACACAAGCAAGCACACACCATCGTAAGCAAAGGAAGACCGGTCACCATCTGGTGATTACATAGTTATTTACAGTGAAGCGATAGTTTAGATGACCAAACCGCTCATGCCAAGTTTACTCAAGTCAGCTATGAGCAGCAAAAGCTGATAGTTGATGACCAAAGTTGTCAAACTTGTACAACTGGAAATATCATCCCGGCGATTCGATTTGCAAAATTTATGTTTAGGATCTTTTAGATCCTTGATTACAACTTGGTGAGGTGAAAGCTTTATGGTTTTACCTTCACTTGAAAGAATGATTTGATATCGCGATGAAGGTTACAAGAAGATCGGAACACATGTCGTCCATTGGAAATGACCATTTTGTACTGGATTGTTCGGATCCGCAACACTAAGAGATCTATAGTCACCAACAAATATTTTCTTGGTGTTACATTCATTTAGGCCGGAAAATATGAAACTGTCATAACCATATGATAAGATGCTCACGAATCAATAAGCCACTCATCGAGGAAGAAGAAGTAGTAGTAGAAGGTGTATTGAAGGAAAAACGAGCAGCAGAAAGTGCATGTCCACGAAAAGAAGAAGGAATCAATGCGATGTTGTGCTTCTTCGCCGGCGCTTCTAAAGTGCCATCTTCTTGAAACATCTGGACTCATCATGACCATCTTTATTACAAAAGTTGCAATGTTTGTTAGTATTCTTTTATATTTTGATCATTTGTCACCATTAGAATGTTAAGCTATCTGAGCGGGTTTGGACCCTTAGGTTGTTTGTTGTTGTGGCGAGGATTTTGCTTCTTAAGGATACTAGGTTTATCTTCTATTTGGGCAACTAAGGCTTTGTTTGAGGAATATCTGCCGGTTTGATCACTCCAAGTTGTAAGCTTATCTTCCTCTCTAATCAAAAGAAGTACAAAAGAACTCAAGAGTGGGTTCTACATAGCTTCCCTAGAGCCTCTTTCATGGCATAAAGGTAGATACAAAACCGCAGAATATGCACTACCTAGTAGAAAAGAATAAAAGAAATATGGAACAGCAGTTCCTTCATTTTATGTTGCATTCTATACATAAAAGTCACGAGTGTTTTAAACTTAGATGGTAGTCTCCAAGGTAGAAAAAATCACTTGGATTCAGGTGTTATTTGATTTTTCCTCTTTGTTGTGCTTGATAATATTGAGTTTACCAAACCCTGATTCAATCTTGTCCCAAGCTTCTTGGGGTCATCAACTCCTTGGAGATGGTACCTTAGATCAGGAGATGGACATTCAATTAGTCCACGTGCTTCGTCATTCCTATTATTCATTTGGCTTTCTTATCATCATCGATTGAAATTTGTTTTTTCCCAAGGTAATCCGGTACATGAATTTACTTCTTAATAAATCTTCCATATGGGATCTCCATTGGAAGTAGTTGTCGGCCCATTAAGCATGGCGGTACTTGTAGAATCCATATTAGTTATGTAGATAATGCAGATTTAAACCTGAAACTAATGATCTGGATGGAAAGATCTGCGAGAAAAGTTGTGCGGTTTTAAAAACGGCACTGAAAACAGACTTCGATGTGAGAGTTATGCCTTTTTTTTAAAAGGCATAAACGGTAACCAATTAATAACCACGTGATAGTGTAAGCTACTTTATGATGACCCACTTTATAAAGAGAAGTGGGGATCACTTTTACAATGGGAGTTTACCTTATAACAGAAAAATTGCATGCAAAATAACTCTAAAAAATATAAAGCTACTTATAGTGATTCACTTTTATACTTGAAGTGGAAATGCACTTTACAATTTTAGCATGAACTTTTCAAAAAAGTAATAAAAGAAGAGACTTGAACTCCAAGACCTCTTACTTAATAAAACAAGTTTTAATAACTGATCTGGCAAAACTTATGTGTAATGTTGAAGGAGGATTGAGGTTGTTGTTGTTGTTGTTGTTGAAGGCGGCCTTGGAAAGCGTGCTCAAAAACTCTTTCACACACAAGAAAAAAATTTAAACTTCTAGATGACAACAAAGGGTTAGATCTCGGTTAGCTTAGGAGAGAATGCACCTTTCCCTATGTTTCTGATTTGCGAGATCACCACAAAGGCGGGGAAAAGAGAATACATAAATCTAAAAGAGTAGCAGCCGAGGAAATAAAATACAAACCGAAATAAATCAAAACTTTGCAAAAAATGTATTAGGACTTTATACCTCCGGATCATTTGTAATAGCGTATCTTGGGCAAGCGGAAACCTTCGAGTGAAACGAAAAGTGTTCTGAAAAGAAAAGCGTGCTCGGGCCCATGTAATGGAATAGTCCTTTTAGCCCAGAAATGTCCAGAAATGCCAGAAAATGGAGATGGGGCAACTCGGCTTCCGCGATCTCGATCTAGCGGGGGCGAGGTCTTGAAGCGATCTCGATACCATGTTCGACAACACGGTGTTAGCAGGAGACGAACACCTTGGTAACCACTCACATAACCAGATCAAAGAATCAACACACCGATGTTTTCAAATGGTAAAAATCCTATGGGGAAACATCCACCGATGACCAACCTTGACCGCGGAGCGGTTTATTAATGCAAAGAAAAGATGCGAGAGATTTTACAATAGAGTTTCTCACAATCAATCCTTCGACCAAATGACCCTCATGCTCTTTAAATAGAGATCATGGACAATGTTGTTAAGCCGCGGATCAATGGCCGTTAAGATGAAGTAGAGTATGAGCAAAATTCCGGATCACTCTGTAATAGAACATATATTGACCGTCGGATTTCCTAACTACAAATGCATACTAATGCATACTAAAAGAGTCGGGAACATATCGTGACCGTCGGATTTCCTAACTACAAATGCATACTAATGCATACTAAAGAAACACACTTTTACCTAACGACATATTAGACCAAGTAGATCTTAACTAACTCCTAAGTGTCTAAATATCCTAACAGTAAAGGTAAACAATGTGTTAAATTTGATGTTTTTCACTATATTTAAAAAGTATGGAATAATAAATTAATTAAGGAGAAAAAATTATATGAAAAATCATAACTTCAAAAAAGTAAATGGTAAAAAATATTTTTAAGATTGAAAGAAGCATGGAAAAATGACTAAAAACATTGTTGAATAAAAAAAAGGTTTAGAGAAAACTGAAAATAGATGAAAAATAAGAATTTAAAAAAATAATGTGGAAACATTGTGGATCGAAAAATTTAAAATATCGAAAACCACCTAAAAACGGAGGGGGGGGGTGCTACCGGTAGCACCATTTTTAAAAACAGAGTCAAAAATTGGACCCCCAGAAAAACGAGAACTATGTAAAGTTCTCGTTATGTTGGTAACTATGTTTCTAAGGCTCAATGGTTCCCAGAACATTTCCTAAGTTAGATAGAAGATGGAAGTTGATGTCTTCTGCTAATTGGAAGCACTCTCGAATGTTGGTTGAAATATGACCATAAATTATTCTTTAGCAGAAGTTGAAAGTCTTATATTAAATGGAAGTTTAAGGAAAACCACAAACTGTTGTTTAGCATAAGCTATAAGTAGACTTCTACTAAGTGGTAGTTTAAGAAAAACCACAAACCAAATCAAGCTCACTTGTCACTACTCAATTGATAGGACTTCGAAACTTGAAGCCTAATTGTCAATCATTGAGATTATTTCCCCCTATCATGGACAAGATGAGAAGACAAAAATCTTTCCACTACAAGATGTGTCAATACTCGAGTGCAAATTCTTCGATATCATTGATATATCTTCTTGATTGTCGATGCCCATTGCCAAGAAATGATCCACCCATAGTGGCTATTTACTCTTTCATATTTCTTATGTTTGGAACATCTATCTGAAGGATTATTATGTTTTCCACAATGCTCACAAGGATGAATATCAAAAAATTGATCTGCCATTTAGCCAACTCGATGAAAATGTTGGCATTTCAAAATTTGTTTTTGAATTGGAGCAAGTGAATATGAACTTTCTTGTAGTAATCCAACACTTTGGAACTAGATTGGTTTGGTATAATCTAGAATATGAAGGATAACTTCATTTTCATATCTGATCCTTGTTCTATGCTTATTGTTATTGATTTCTCCCGAGGTCTAATGATTGGCTTGGAAAGAGAAAGTTGATCTACACTTATATCTGAAGTTGGCTCATTGAGTTGCTTTTGTATTGGTTGTTGATTTCAATCTTTATTATCACCATCTTCTTCGAAAACAAGGTTGTTCTGAACAAGGACTAGTTCATAATGTTGAAGATTATTCTGTTCAAGTGTATCATGAAGAAGTTGAGTCTGAGTTTGAAGCAGTTTTACTTTGGCTTGTGAAAATTGCAAAAAGTTACAACAAATTGCAAAGTTTCATTATCAATTGTGATTGTATTGTCCATAAAACAGATTATTAGAGTGTCCAGTAACTCTAATAGTTCATCAATTCGATTCATTTAATAATCAGAGTCTACAATGCAAACTCAACTAATGGAGGGTGTCGGCTTCTAATGAAAATGCACTCGTTTACAAAAAAAAACACAAGTAAACTTACAATGCTTCAAGTTGTTGTTCTTGTGTACTGGCCACGAGCATCGAGTTGTCGGATGATTGGAAACTATTCATTTACCATAATACAACACACAACATCAAGAGAATTTGATAAAGAGAAAGGATACATGTGCAACAACAACCTAGAATAACCCTGAACATGGACACACAAAACTCAATTTTGATGGGCCTCTAGAGGAAATCCAAGAAGATAAGAAGATAATGAAAATAACTTTTAATCAATAGAAATTTAGATAAGAATATTCAATTATTCAACTTGCCACAAGTAAAATATTTTCATGGTGGTGACATGTTGGGATAGGCAGTAATTTGAAAAGGGGTAAATGAAAGAACAACAATGATTACTCCAGACTCTAGAGCACACAATAAAAAGGAACCTTTGACATATCGCAATTTATTTATGGAAGCATGATTCTGGTAGGAATTGAAAGCCATGCATTAATTTCCTCTATTCTCAAGATAAGAAAAGATTATAGACAACCATGATATCCACAACCATGGAGCATAAAATATAAAAATCAAATGGGATCAAATATACAATGACTGGATTGCAAAGGAAGAATAAACATTTTCTATCACAACAATCTTTTAAAAAGTCCAGTCACACTATTTAAAAATTATTTGCCACATGATCACTTGATGGGCATCATCTAGGGGTTAGCAGTCTGAAACACTGAATCCTACCACTTTTCCCCTGAGTTTGTAGTACCTTTTTTTCCTGGCCGTTGGTTTCCCCTTTACAGCCTATGACCATAAAGTGTTGGTCTCTCCTTGTCCTCTTGCAAAGGGCGATCAATCACATTTCTGCAAGAATGAAGGGCGCGGCCACATTTGTTACTCCCTATTTAGGATTGGTTTTCATGAGATGAGACTAAACCCCAGATTCTTCGTGGTTCGACCTCAATAATCTTTTCATCTTGGGCATGGAGATCTTATCCAAACTACCCTTTGACCTTATCTCTACTATCCTATAAATAATAGGGGTGTCTCATGGGAAAGGGGGGGAGAAAGGAGAAAACAAACTCATTATGGCAGTTTAATTACAGAGCTTGGGCAAAGAATTTGAGAAATGACTGCATCAACTTCTTCGATTGTAAGGTGTAATCCATCTGTTTTATTAATATAAGATGTACAAGATCTTTCCCTCTACTTGGATGTGTATGTAATTTCCATGTTTCCTTGTGGAAAATTAATGTTTTCATGTGTTATGATACATTATTAGATCTATCATTAATTTATACATGATTAGTTTGATCTTGTAAAAGGTTTATGTGTCTCTATGTGTGCAGATCTAAGTTGGTAAGAGCTAAGGGCATCTTCGTGGAAGCTAGCAATGAAGGAGCATGCAGGGACAACTGTCAGATCACCAAGTAAGCCTTTCATTCCGCCAACTTATAGATTATTTTCATGTATGAATTAGATCTAAGAAAATCTATTGTTTACATATCTATTATGTCTTAGTTCTAGGAAGAGGCTAAAGGAGTTATATCATGTAGGGTGAAAATACCCTACAATAGACTGGCGACTCCATAAGGGAAGTTATTGTTTTTTAGTCAGTTTCTTCCTCAACTTTTGAATTCATATTCTCAAGATCTGTGCATGTTTTAAGCACTGATTTTTGTTTTCATTATGTCCATAAGTCTTTTCTAATGCTATTTGAAAGTTTTCAATCTCATATCTGATAGATCTACTTCAGATCTATTAGTTTTCGCACTTGCACGATCGCAGTTGTGGGTTATCCGTGCCCACAAAGCAACCAAAACCTTGTGGTCACAAACTGCTCTATTGTAAGGAACGACCCAACCCTTCTGGTTGTTAGAAAAGTGGGTGTGCTCGTTTAACCATAGACAATATAGCAATATTGTCACTGAACCATAGGCACTAATGCCACCCCCGAGCACCTTGACCTTGAAAGAGAGAAGAATTCTTGTAGCAAATCAATAGCCAACCAAGGCTAATGCACCAAGCAAAGATAACCAAGACTTATCATAAAGTCCAACCCAGAAAAACCAAAAATACAGATTGCAAGACTGCAGCTGCAGCTGCTCCCCAGACTTGTGCACAACTATAGTTTTGCAGTGTGCACAAGTGGATTTTTGCAATTCTGATATATGTGTCTCAAATGAGAACTAGTGTCCTGTATTTATACTACTTTTTCCACGTTGTATGGGCCGACTCCTCTTTCTGGGTGCTAAAGACTCAATATAAAATATTTTCTTTAGCTGACTTCTCTTCTAGGGTTATGTCCAAGTCTTTTAGGGTTTCTCTTGCTTCCTGGATTATTCTAATCTCATCAAAGGTCACAAGTGGAGGTCAATACCTCCTGCGGCTACCATAATATCAACACTCCCTCCTAGCTAGGGAGGTATGACAAGTAATGGTCTTAAACACAAACAGACCATTCAACCAGTAGCATCATTATAGCCACACAGGCTATCTCATGATCAAATCACGAGCACTGTCATTATTATCCAACTGGATAATCTCCATGACAATTAGTACAATATCATCTGATAGAACACAACTCTGTCTATCCATAGTAGTACACAACTACTATCCAGTGGTACACAACCACACCAAGTAGTACATGACTACTCAATTAGTGACACATAGTCACAACCAGTGGAACACATCCACCACAGTAGCATACATCTACTGTCTAGAGACATACAGTCTCCATAGTGATCATAGCATTTGATATCAACCTGCACAGAAAACAATATCATGATATAAACTAAGTCATCTGGGCCATTCTTCCACTCACATCTGTGAGATCTAGAAGAGAATATGACCTCAGAAAATAAAACAATAAACCATGAGCTATATGGACTATTCTTCTCAAGCGTGGAAGAATAACTATCCTGATTTCTGAGCCCGGACCATTCACCTAACTGGGTCATTCATCCAACACTAAACAAAGTGCAACCTTGAGAGAATGAGTCTGCCTTAGGGAATGCATGTCCCTGATTGATGAACATGAACCATTCACCTAACTAGGCCATTCCTCTAGCACTAAACAAAGTGCAACCTGGAGAGAATGAGTCTTCCCTAGGGAATGACTGTCTGGACCATTTCCTAAGGAAATGACTGTCCTGCACCAACCTCCAAAACGAACCATTCTTCTAAATTGCTCACAACTGTGAACTTCGAAAGAATGACTGCCCAACGAGGCAAGCCATTCTACTTGACCACTACTGAGAGTGACTGCCAAGAAGAAAGATTTTCCTAGACCATTCCCCCACACTGGCCACAAGGGGAATCATTGTTTATGGTACATCAACAATCTATTGAACCATTTTCATTACGAAGATGACCGTCTGATCTAGACCATTTTCCGAACTTGGAAAATCATGTTCGTCAGAAATCTCAAACCAATTTCCGAACTGGAAAGGAACTGCTCATCCTGAACCATTTTTCGAACTGGAAAAATGACTTTCCATAAATCAATGATATTTCAGTGCTCCCTCCCAACCTAGAGAGTCATCTCTTCCCTTTCAGCTAAGGGAGTTATCTCTACGATCCCTAGCTTGTCTCAT
Source organism: Picea sitchensis (assembly GCA_010110895.2). Classification (NCBI taxonomy): domain Eukaryota; kingdom Viridiplantae; phylum Streptophyta; class Pinopsida; order Pinales; family Pinaceae; genus Picea; species Picea sitchensis. The sequence goes on from SNQJ01S0130079.1 coordinate 13,368, forward strand.
AAGTATGCAAACTTTATCCTGGACAGAGGCTTTGTCAAGATATTTTCGGTCTTCTTATCTGTGGGGATATACTGGAGCTTCACTTCTCCTTCCTGGACTTTATCTCGAATAAATTAATATTTGATCTCAATGTGTTTCGACCATTCATGAAACATTGTGTGTTCATATAGCCTTATACAACTCTGATTGTCACAGTATATTATGGTCGAATCTAGAACCTAATCAAATAATCCAGAAATCAACTTTCTCATCCATACTTCTTTTGTGCATGCCTCACATGCTGCGATATATTATGCTTCTGATGTACTGAGTGCGACAAAATTATGTTTCTCGTTGCCCCAAGATATCATAGCGGAGCTCAAGTTGAAACACTTCCCTAAAGTACTCCTTCAGTCTTCTGCGCTTCCTGCCCAATCTGAATCTACGAATCCATGAAGTTGTATATCGTTGGATGCGACATATCTTAAACTATAATTTAGCATCCCACAAATATATCTTAGAACATGCTTTGTAGCTATCCAATGCTCATGTTTGGGTTCCACCTAGAACTGGCTTAGTGTGTTTACGACAAAACAAATATCTGGTTGAGTATTCACTAAATACATCAATGACCCAATCAATTGCTGATATAGGGATGGGTCTACTGGATCAGAATCTGAATCTCTTACTTTCCTTATATCTGTGGTCATAGGAGTGTCCATGGATTTGCAATCCATCACTCCAAACTTCTGAAGAATCTTCACTGCATACTTTCATTATCCAAGGAATACTTCACCACGCTTCTACTATACTTCTAGTCCCAAGTAATAATGCATGAGACCAAGATCTTTCATATTGAACTCAGAAGCTAGTTCCTTCTTACACTGGATGATGAGAGACTCTTCACCTGTCAAGAATAAATTGTCAACATATAGTAGTAGAATCACAGGTGCATTGTTCACGACTTTGTAGTAAATATTTGGATATGCACGACTCTTGGAGAAGCTGAGTCTTATTAAGTAGTTTTCTATTCTGGCATACCAAGCTCTTGGAGCTTGCTTGAGTCCATATAAGGCTTTCTTTAGTCTGCAAACATGAGTGTCTTTGGAGTGTACTTCAAATCCTTGAGGTTGTTCAATGTATACTTCTTCTTCGATTGCTCCATTGAGGAAAGTTGTTTTTACATCCATTTGATGTAAACTCCATCCCATGAAAGCAACAAGAAACATAATGGCTCTAATAGAAGTATATTTGGCAACAGGGGAAAATGTCTCGTCATAGTCTTCTCCCTCCTTCTGGGAGAACACTCTAGCTATGAACCTTGCTTTTTATTTTTCCACGCTTTCGTCTATTGCATGTTTGATCTTATAGACCCATTTTGAAGTAACTATTGATTTTCCTTTAGGTCTAGGCATAATTTCCCATACATCATTTTTCACGATGGACTGGTGTTCTTCTGTCATGGGTTCTTTCCATTGTTTCTTCCGAGTTGCCTCTTCAAATGTGTTGGGTTCTTCATTTAGAAGCTTTGTCATACATGTTTCATAGCTGAAAAATCTCTTGGGCTTTTTTCTTTTTTTGAAGGTGCCACTTGGGGCTTTGAGTCTTTCTGCTTCTTGTAGGGTAGCTTCAATCCAAGATGGACGTTTCTTGGTTTTGGGTACAGTGTCTGATTCAATAGTTTCACATGGTTGCATCGGATGATCAAGTTGTTCTGTTTCTTCATTCTGACTTTCTGGAAGACATGTGCTTTCTTCATTAGGCTCTTCATACTCGTCTTCTTCTACAGTTTCTTCTATGAATTTCTTCAAAGCCATCTTTTCGTTGAAGGTTACGTCTCTACTAACTTCAACCTTATATTGCTCTGGGATATAGATTATGTAGGCCTTGGATGATTCACTGTATCCCACAAATATGCCCTTCTTTCCTGAGGGTTCTAATTTCTTCCTTTTATCCCAGGGGATGTGAAAGTAAACAAGGAATCCAAAAATTCTTAAGTGTTCCACATTAGGTTTCTTTCCTGAGAAGGCTTCTTCTGTAGTCATATCCTTCAATATGCGGTGAGGACTTATGTTCTGAACAAATATTGGTGTCATGGTTGCTTCTCCCCACAGATACATAGATAAACCTTGATCGTTCAATAGTGCCTTCACAGTTTCTTCAATAGATTTGTTCTTCCTTTCTGCTACACCATTTTGTTGAGGATTATGAGGAACAATTAGCTCCCTCCTAACCCCTGTCGATTTGCAAAAGGCAACAAATTCCTTGGATGTGTATTCTCCTCCATTATCTGTTCTCAAGGTCTTAATTTTCTTGTTTGTGAGGTTATCTATCTCTGCTTTGAATTCTTGAAACTTGTTGAAAAACTTCGTCCTTGGTTTTCAAGAGATATAACCAAGTCTTTCTTGAGTAATCATCAATGAAGATTACATAGTAAAAAGAACCTCCGAGAAATTTGACTAGCATCGAACCGCAAACATCTGAATGTATTAGATCTAGGATTTCCTTAGATCTATTATTGTTGCTTGAGAATGGTTTCTTAACATTCTTACCAAGAGAACATCCTTTACAAATTCCTTCATGTGTAGATTGTAGTTCTGGTATTCCCACAACCATCTTTTTGAGGAAAGGTAATGCTTGATAGTTTATATGAACATACCTTCTATGCCAAAGTTCATTAGGATTGACTTCATCATGTACAATAGCTTCATCATTTCGTTCTAGTAGTCTGTATAGTCTTCCTTCACGGGTTCCAATAACTCTAGCGTTCTCTATGCTGGAGTCTCTAGACCAAGATAATATTTTTCCATCTACAAAGGATATTCTGTTTCCTTTGTCTTCTAGGCAAGATATGGATACAAGATTCGTTTCTAAACCAAGTACATATAAGACATTGCTCAAATGAACAATGTTACTTGTTCTCAATTTGACGGAGGCTTGACCAATTCCTTCCACTGGATAGGTGTTTNTTGCTTCTCCCCACAGATACATAGATAAACCTTGATCGTTCAATAGTGCCTTCACAGTTTCTTCAATAGATTTGTTCTTCCTTTCTGCTACACCATTTTGTTGAGGATTATGAGGAACAATTAGCTCCCTCCTAACCCCTGTCGATTTGCAAAAGGCAACAAATTCCTTGGATGTGTATTCTCCTCCATTATCTGTTCTCAAGGTCTTAATTTTCTTGTTTGTGAGGTTATCTATCTCTGCTTTGAATTCTTGAAACTTGTTGAAAAACTTCGTCCTTGGTTTTCAAGAGATATAACCAAGTCTTTCTTGAGTAATCATCAATGAAGATTACATAGTAAAAAGAACCTCCGAGAAATTTGACTAGCATCGAACCGCAAACATCTGAATGTATTAGATCTAGGATTTCCTTAGATCTATTATTGTTGCTTGAGAATGGTTTCTTAACATTCTTACCAAGAGAACATCCTTTACAAATTCCTTCATGTGTAGATTGTAGTTCTGGTATTCCCACAACCATCTTTTTGAGGAAAGGTAATGCTTGATAGTTTATATGAACATACCTTCTATGCCAAAGTTCATTAGGATTGACTTCATCATGTACAATAGCTTCATCATTTCGTTCTAGTAGTCTGTATAGTCTTCCTTCACGGGTTCCAATAACTCTAGCGTTCTCTATGCTGGAGTCTCTAGACCAAGATAATATTTTTCCATCTACAAAGGATATTCTGTTTCCTTTGTCTTCTAGGCAAGATATGGATACAAGATTCGTTTCTAAACCAAGTACATATAAGACATTGCTCAAATGAACAATGTTACTTGTTCTCAATTTGACGGAGGCTTGACCAATTCCTTCCACTGGATAGGTGTTTTTGTCTCCAAGTTCTACCTTGTATGATGTCTTCTTTTCATTTAGATTAGAGATTCTGGATTGGTCCCCTGTCATATGCCTGAAGGCTCCACTATAAATTATCCACATGTCATTTTCAAGAGTCGCCCATGTGAGTGTTGAATAGTGTAGATGATCTGTCTTTTCATTCATGATTTCTGTTGACTGATAATTGGTCAAGCTTTGACCCAAAATCTCAACCTTAACGTTTTTGCCTTCTGAGAGTGCCAAGAGGTGCGTTGGACTAAGGCGCACTAGAACATATTCTCCTTGAGTAATGTATTCCATCATAAGGTGTTAGGCAAGAGTTTTAGGGTTTCTGCAACTGCACCTGCTAGTAACCCTAGCGGTAGTGCTTCAGTAACTACACCTGCTAGAAACCCTAGTGTCAGTTCTTCAACGATCTTGATAACCTTATGGATTAGCTCCCTTCCATTGATTAGACTGAATGAAGGAGGTGTGGGCCCATAACCTGTTAGAAAAGCGGGTGTGCTCGTTTAACCATAGACAATATAGCAATATTGTCACCCAACCATAGGCACTAATGCCACCCCCAAGCACCTTGACCTTGACAGAGAGAAGAATTCCGGTATAAAATCAATAGCCAACCAAGGCTAATGCACCAAGCAAAGATAACCAAGACTGATTAGAAAGTCCAACCCAAAAAAAATGAAAATACAGATTGCAGGACTGCAACTGCAGTTGCTCCCCAGACTTACGCACTACTAGACTTCTGCAGTGCGCACAAGTGGATTTCTGCAATTCTGAGATATTTGTCTCAAATGAGAACTGGCGTCATGTATTTATACTGCTTTTTCTAGGATGTTTGGGCCAACTTCTCTTTCTGGGTGCTAAAGACCCAATATAAAATATTTTCTTTAGCCGACTTCTCTTCTAGGGTTATGTCCAAGTCTTTTAGGGTTTCTCTTTCTTCCTGGAATATTTTAATCTCATCAATGGTCACAAGTGGAGTTCAATACCTCTCGCAGCTACCATAATATCAACACTGGTCTCTTGTTTCTCCATTGCAGGGAGAGACCACCCTGAAAATTACACTACCAGGAGCGACCAACACCTTGTGGTCACCCTCTAGCTCTCTACAAGGAGAAACTAGTGCTTTGTGGCCACCATGTGGTCATTAACAGGGAGCGACCATGCTCTAAAAGCCATTTTTTGGAGAATCCTTCAAACAAAGCCCATATCTGTGTCTATATTTTCTTCCACCCCTCCAAATCTCTCTTAGATCCATCCCAACAGTTATTGTTACAACATTTTTTCAAAGTCATTTTAAAATTTTGTCTTGTGTGTCATTTCGTTTATTTGATTAAAAACACATTTTGTTTTGTGGGTACAGTTTAGGTCATCTAATCTCATTCCTTTGGGGTTTTAGTGTTGATGGTGCTTTTGTGAGAGAGCCCACTTGTTTTTAAAAATCTTTTGGATTTTCCTTTAGATTTTCTTCCATTGCTTAAACAAATCCAACTCTCTAGATTTGCATCGCATCTTAGAGTGCAATCTTTTTTCAAGTTATTTGAAAACTTTTTCTACCATTAGAAGCTTGAGTTTTGCATTGATGACATTCTTGTGTTTGAATATTTTATTCCTTGGGTGCTTGTTTTCTCCACCTTCATTCGCTTTTGAATTCTTTACAAAATGTCATTGAATACTTTCATTTTGATTAAAGGCAAAAGCAAAAGAAGTGTCTCTTTCGAGTTTTCATGTGATTTGGAAATAAGAAAACAAGAGTATTTTGGTACATAGTTGAAAGAGCTTGTTTTTGTTTGGGATTTCATGAACATTAAATTGATAGTTTGGCATTTCAAATGTTTTCCATTTGAAAAAAAAAAAAAAGTGAAAGTTGCATGTTTTTGGGTGTTTATTTCCAGTAAGAAAAAAAAGATCATTTCTCCTTCCAGCAGATAGAGTTCATTGAAAGAAAAATCTTTGCATTTCATTCTTTCTGCATCATTTTGGAGTTAAGTCATCACACCATTAGTTTCACCTTCGTACACCCTTATGAGTAAAGACAACTATTAAAATCAACCAACGCGCTAAAATTAACTAGACATTTTTGTTTTTAGTACACCAACAATAGCTTAGAGCTAAAATCTTTGGACTAGGAAAAGTGAGTAAATTGTTCAAGACTACTACAAAATATTGTAGAGCACTAAAGAGGGACAAAATCCAATTGTCATATAGGCATAGCCGAGAACCCCCTCTAACACATGGGCTAAACATGAGATCGCATACAGAAGAGCAACGAAGATTACCCCTCCAAAGCTTAACCAATCGTAGAGGAAAGAATGTATATTGGGGGTTTTCTTGAGTGTTACTAGTTCATTCGGTCTCGGTGCTTCGTGAATCTCGGATCCGTTCGAGGTCCTCAGGAGTATTATCAATCCACTTGTCTTCAATCCTCTGGAAGAGCCTCGAACTTTGTTATCCTGCCCATACATTCGGCCCCGACTATCGACTGTACCCCCCGGTGGCTGACTATGAGTCGGTAGCCGTAATGACCTTTCCTAAGTATCTACAGAGGTGACTATGGGGGGCTTCGCATAGTACCTAGGGAAAACGACGTATCACACTTTCAATACCCTTGGAGGGTGATCCCGCGAAGCGAGGGTTTCTTGCACCAAGAAGAGATTTTATGTGGAGTTTGGGGTAACTGCTTCTCAAATCTTCACTGACGACTTGATATCCTGTCTTAGGAAGATCCTTCTATCTACTGTTGTTTAGTTGATTACCTATAGATTTTTTCTTAGGGGTGTTTTCTTTCAACATCCATAGTTGGCCTTAGGGATCATTATTTCTATTACACTTTCACTGTGGTCGACCAAGGTCTCTGAAGATCTCGAAGAATGCAAGGGTTGGATCCCAAAGAACACAATCTTCCACAGAACCCTTCTAACGAAGGAACTATTAATGAAGGGGTTGCTTATGAAATCGGGAGCATAGGTCCTCCAAGTGACCATCTTGAAGGAGTGTTTAAAACTATGGAAGAAGGTTTTCCCGCTTCCACAAATCCACCTTTGACTGGCCCTTTTGGTCAACCACTCATTGAGTTGCTGTCAATGAGATATCATGATGCTTTTTCTGCTTATCATTTGCCACCCAATGTGTACAGTAGGCAATCTCCTGGAATGCATGCATCAACATCTAACTACACAGATGGAATATTGATCCCCCCACTTGATCTTGAGATAGTCACTCTAACATACATTACCATTGTTGCCACTTCTTTGTGGGAAACGTCGTTGACCCCTGTTACCCCGACTCAACAATGGGCAAGTACAACTTATCTTCCTGCATGTGTTGGATCCCGAAGAACAAAATCTTCCACAAAACCCTTCTAATGAAGGAACTATTAACGGAGGGGTTGCTTATGAAATCAGGGGCATAGCTCCCCCAAGTGACCAGTTTGAAGGAGTGGTCAAAACCATGGAAGAAGGTTTTCCCTCTTCCACAAATCCACCTTTGACTGACCCTTTTGGTCAACCACTCATTGAGTTGTCGTCAACAAGTATCATGATGTTTTTTCTGCATATCGTTTTCCACCCGATGTATACAGTAGGAAATATCCTGGCATACATGCATCAACATTATAAATGGAATATTGGTCCCCCACTTGATCCTGAGATAGCCTCTCTAGCACACATTACCACTATTGCCACTTCTTTTTGGGAAACGTCCTTGACCCCTATTACCCCGACTCAACAATGGGTGAGTACAATTTCTTTTCCTTCATCTCTCGTTGCACACTTGCATACACCAAGAGCATTACTTGGTCATCCTTTGTGAACTCCATCTAGTCTAGTGGTTAGCAGTGTTTCTACCTCAGGGCCTGTGACAAGCAGCTTCATTTTTCCTCTGCCCAATCAAGGTGTTACCCCAATGACAGTTCCACAAAATGTTCCACATGCACCTGGGGGGCATGTTACAACTAGAGGGCCACCTTCGTCTGTAGTCCAATATTACCCCACTAAAGGGTAGCGTTCAACTATGGGTCAGTTTCCAACTAGGGGGAAACCTTCAATTGTTGGTCAAGTAACAGTTGGAGGACAACCTTCGGTTGTGGGACAATATTCAATCTGGGGACAACAACAACCTGGGGGGAAACCTTCATCCGTAGGACAACAACCACCTTGGTAACAACAACCTACTTGGAGCCAACAACCAGTTGGGGGGAAACAACCTGTTTGGGGCCCACAGCTCGTTGGGGGGAAACAACATGTTTGGGGTCAATAACCAGTTGGAAGGCAACCAGTTGGAGGTCAACAACCAATTTGGGGGCAATCCCACACTAGAAACTGTTAAAGTTTCTGCTATTATTAGGTTACTTTCAATTTACCAGATAACAATAGCAAAGACAGGATCATTGAGAGAAACACAATCACAAGAGTACACAAGAATTTATCCTGGGAAACCCTCAAGGGGAAGAAAACCCAGCAAAACTTCCTTAATATAGATAGCCAATACAATGCCAAAATAATGAACCAGACAACAAAGAATATCCAACACTGAGCAACACGCCTCTCTCTCTTCCTTCTTTCGGCAACCGGCAACTGCAGCTTCCTTCAAAACTTGCGCACTAGATGAGTGAGTTGAGTGTGTGTTCAAATGAGGTGTTGGCCTCTCTTATTTATACAATTCTGGCACGTGTGGAAGTGTCTCTTCACTGGCAGGGACGAATTATTCTTCTGGGTGGTTATAACTACCTTTAATATATTCTAGGGCCTCTTTAATATATTCTGGGGTCGACTTCTTATTTAGCCTATTACAATTAGGGTTTGACCAATCCACAAAAAGGGATTTGGTCAATTACAATGACAGACGTGATCAATCCACAAAAGGGGATTGATCTAATCAATAATAAATATATTTTATCTTTATCCAC
>SNQJ01S0130081.1:0-23003 GCA_010110895.2 Picea sitchensis
ATTATCTATTGATATTAATATTTCTAGTGAATATAAGTGTATCACTTTATTTTTCTCTTTACCATATTAATGGGATGGTATGGTTGTGACCATAGGTAGTAATACAACTACTTTAACTTTCAATGACATGGCCTCATCCTTATTGTTGGAGGAGATGAGATGGAAAAACATGGAAGGACAAAGAACAAATGCCTTATTTGCAAGATGATGCTCCCAAGAAATAAATAGATATAATTCATCAAGCGAGATATATAAATCTAAGGGATGACATAAATGTCCTATAAAATTTGTAAAGGTATGTTAGAGATGTGGAAAAGAAGGGAACAACAAGAAACAATGTAGATCCAAAAGTGTTGAGAGAGGGAATATATATGAAGGTGCTCCTTCTATAAAACAAAAAACATTCATGGAAGGAGGGGATTTGTAATTGGATTCTTCAACCACACTTGCATATCATGAAGCATTGTTGGTCGACATGGGTGCATCCTTTCATATGACTCCTCACAGGTAGTGGTTTTTGAAATATGAAAAGTATGATGGAGGTGATGTTTTCCTAGGTGATAAATATAAAGCCATTGTGTTCTTCAGATCCCAGGATTAGAATGGTTCATTGTGTTCTTTAGATCCCAGGATTAGCCAAAAATTTATTTTTTTTAAGAAAAATGGATCATGTAGGGGTAAAAACAGTGTTTGAGAAAGAAACTTGTAGGATGGTTCGATGAGAAATGGTGTTGTTCAAGGGATTTAAAATTGGAAATATATATAAGATACATGAAATGACTATTACTTATGGGTACAATAGTTCCATTGTTCCTGGGATTGGAATTGAATAAAAAAACAATTTTACAATCTCTGAAGAAAATATCGTACTTTGGCATCAAATACTGGGACATATCGGAGAGAAGGGCCTTTGATTATTACATGGTAAATGTATGGTTGAATTTTTGTCTAAGTGCTCTCTAGATTTTGATTTCTATCAACATTGCATATATGGGAAGTAGAATCAGGTAAGATTCCCCTTTGGTGCAATGAGGGCAAAGGGAATTTTATAGTTGGTGCATAGTGATGTGTTTGGACATGTGTCAGTTCCCTCACTGGGAAAATGTGTGTACTATATCTCATATATATATTACTTCTCAAGGAATACATGGATTTATTTCCTCGGGAAGAAATACAAAGTTTTTTATAGGTTTAAAGAGTTTAAGGATCTTGTGGAGAATCAAATAGATAAAATAATTAAGGTGCTAAGGATTGATAATGGTGGATAATTTTGTAGAAACTAATTTAAATAATTCTATAAGAAGTATGATATAGAAAGGTACAATACTACTCCATATACACCTCAGTAGGATGGAGTTGCAGAAAGGATGAACATGACGTTGATGGAAAAATAAAGGTGCATTCTCAATGGTGTCGTGTTAGGACATGAAATTTGGGAAGAGGCACTAGGCACTACATGTTACCTAGTCAATCAATCACCCTCATCAACATTGGATGAGAATACTCCACACGTGGTATGCACTGGTAAGAATCCCTCTCTCACACATATAAGGGTATTTGGTTGTGATGTATATGTTCACATTCCAAAGAAAAACATGAGTATTCTACATAAAAATGTTGAAACATGTATCTTATGAAGATGGTATGAATGGTTATAAGATTTGGAACAGAGAAACTAAAAAGGTAGTGTATAGCCGACACATGGTATTTAGAGAAATAAAAGATGTTGTCAAAGAAAAATTCTTACCAAGGGAAGAAGAATAAGAGAATACATAGTTTGAATTGAAGAATAATGAATCAGACTCTATAGAAGAACATGAATCAAAAGAAAAAGAGCGTCATACCCGAGTATTGAGGATATCAGCTCGAGAAGAAGGAAAATGGAAAGGTATACTCCACCTATTTTTTGTTAAAATTTTTATTTGTCTATTATTGATGATGATATTAGAATTGTTATGGAGGTAGTGGATTTAGATGATGTAAACTCTAGAAAAAGGCCATGGTTGAAAAAATGGTATCCTTAGATAAGAATGAGGGTTGGGATTTAGTGGAGTTGATGAATCGAAGAAATCCCATTGGAAACAAATGGATGTTTAGAAAGAAGCTGAATGCAGAAGGAAAAGTGGAGAAACAAAAATCTAGGTTAGTAGCAAAAGGTTATTCCTAGCTAGAGGGAATTGACTTTAGTGAAATGTTTTCTCATGTTGCCAAGTTAACTTCTACAATATTTATTTTTTCTATTGTTGTTGTGTTTTATTTTGAATTAGAACAGATGGATGTAAATAAACCATTCCTACATGGGTATGTGGAAGAAGAAATACACATGAAGTAACCATAAGGCTTCGTTGTGAAGGGAAAAAAAGAGTTATTATGCAGGATGAAAAAGTCCATGTATGGGTTAAAGAAATCACCAAGGATGTGGTATAAAAAATTTGATACTTATATGTTGGTACTTGGCTTAACAATCAGCAAAGTAGATCATTGAGTGTATTTCAAATTAAACCATGATCATCTCATTCATTTGGTTTTGTATGTTGATGAAATGTTGCGAATAGGAAACAACAAGGAGATTATCCAGGATGTGAAAACTCAATTTTCCTCTAAATTTGATGTGAAGGATATCGATGCTAAAAAATTCATTTTGGGCATGGAAATTAAAAGAGATCGAGAAAACAAAAAAAATTAGTTAAATCATAGGAAATATGTCTAGACAATATTGCATAGGTTTAATATGCAACAATGTAAGAAGATTAAGGTTATTATTCCTGTAGGTGTAAATTTACATACATATCAGTTTACAAAGGCACGTGAAGAGGAAGAGGACATGTCTCGTGTTCCTATGTGAGTGAAGTTGCAGTTTTATGTATGCAATAGTTTGTACTAGACCGGACATTGCACAAGCAGTGATATTTTTTAGCAAGTATATGTCGAAACCAAGGAAGGAGCATTAGACAATAGTAAGGAGGGGTTTTAGGTATTTGTGTGGAACTAATAGCTATGGATTGTACTACCAAAGAAGACCAATATTGGACAAAATTTTGGAAATACATGTATTTTTTGATGCAGAATGGGCTTGAATTTTGGATTGCAAAAGATCTACAAGTGTGTATGTGTTTAACCTGTTTGGAGGATTAATCAGTTGGATGAGAAAAAGATAGTTTGTACTAGGAATCTAAACTACAAAATTTGAATACATGGCATCTAGTCATGAAAGCAAGTAATAAATATGTCTAGATATATTGTGTTCATGTATTGGGTTGGCATAGCAAGATGTAAGGATAGACTGTGACAGTTAGAGTGCAATATTCCTAGCGAAGAACCTGACTTATCATTAAAATAGAAAGCATATTGATGTTTATTATTACTTTATTAAAGAGATGATTGAAGATATGAAGGTGTTACTGATTAAGGTGGACACTTTGAATAATGTTGAAAATTCATTGACAAAGTTTGTGATCACTAATAACTTCTCCTGGTGTAGAGAAATAATGGGCATTGTTTCCCTAGATTGTTGACTATGTAATCCTATATACCCCTATATTCAAAGAAAAAAACAAGTGGGAGAATGTCAGGAATGTGTTATATTTCTTGCAATATTGTTCCCAGGGATTTTACATTGATATGGGAGCAAGGAGGGGTCATGGGTCCATTTTTAGTGGTTTTTCGGCACATGATTTTTTATTATGGTTTTATAATTTAATTTAAGGAATTAGGGTTGTTGCATAATATAGGCCAATATATTATGGGTTTTTGAAGCTATGAGATCCTATATATATTGTATTTTAAACTATGAAGAAGATGATGAATAAAATAGTAGAGGTGAAGCTTTGAACAAGTTGTTGGTTTTCCTAGTTTGGGTTCCTAGGGTAAAATATCTCTATAATGTGTGTGTGTGTGTGTGTGTGTGTGTGTGTGTGTGTCATTGTATCTTTTCTATTTTAATTAAGAATTTTTTTGCAGAAATTTATTGCACAAGGTTAAAATCTACAAGGATATCTATCCTCCTTAAAAAAGTTGAAATACCTGCACGAATCATCCCAAATAATTGTTTCTAAAACAAACTTCCCGCAATATCTAACAACTAATGAAACTACCGATCAAATACCCTGATCATCTCAGGTTCTCAATTTTCACACTCATTATCTCGCTCAAACATATCTTCTTCAGAAACACTAGTTCTCTAATTGATCCTTTCAAATGAATTCTTTTGAAAACCTTAATTCTGATAGATGGATAGGATTGACCCTTGATACTATTGAGATAATGTACCTTGGGAAGTGTTCCCCATGTGTTTGTGATATCCTAAACACATGTGGGAATTACTATGTACTTTGTTCCTTGTACTTTGTTTCTAATTTCACTTTGACTTAGGAGATTTAAGTCAAAAGTGAAATTTGGTCATCTTAGCCTAAGTGACTATTAATTCACTTTGTGGGTGAATTTGGAGACATAAAGTGATCTTAGGGAACTTAAACCAAAGTGGGTTTGAGAGTGACATTATTATGGGATGATCTCAACCAGTTATTGGACATGAGATTGGATGATATCAACTGCCCAAAGTTTAGGTTTCCTTATGGAGGTTCAAGATGGGTGAAAAGGGAAAGGAGGAACTCATTCACTCATTTTTTCACTTGGAGAGTTTGGGAGAGATCACGGGGATGAGGTTTGAGGCTATGGTTGAGGAAAGATTGGGTGCTTCTATCCATGGAAGCAGCCAACAATCTTAGGTCCTCATTCATTTAGTGGAGAGGTTCATGCTTGGAGGAGGGCACATCATTGACAGGGAGGACTTTGAGAGATCAGTTTGCAGTGAGATCTGTTTCAGAGGGAAGATACATATTAGTATCATATTATTGTGGGAGGGTTTCTCCATCAGAGATTCCAATTGGTAGAGAGATACATTTCAGTGGTCTTGACAACTTTTTGGGGGGGCACACCATCCTAGGGAACACTTGCTTTAGTTGGGATTGTTTGTAGATTGTATCAAGTTGATATTGTATCAGGTTATTTTTTTTATTGTACTTGATGTATTACACCTTCTATTCTCCCTATATATACACACATATTCCAAATTAGTTTTCCCCGGGGGGTTTTATCCAGGGTCATGTTGACTAAAAATACATGTGTTCATTTTCATGTATGTTAGAGTTTAGAACTAATGTATTTTTAGTAGTAAACATTTCTAGGTGTGTTACATATATTTTGGTATGCATGTGCTAACCCTTGGTGAAAACAACTACATGTTAGAGCACCTAAATGGCCTATGTAATTGTAACAAATCAACGAAGAATTTACTGAACAATTTGTTGTCCTAAAACAATAACAAACCATTGTTAGACAGTTGAAACTTAGAGCCAACTTGAGGTCAAAGACAAACCTATTTGGAATCTTGATAGGACCTAGAAAATATTCATGGTATCAGAGCTTGGTGGCTGATTTTTGTTGAGTTTTGGACAACATATGAGTGGACTACTTTATACACCTTTTGGGCATATTTTGTGGACAACCATTGACAAAGTTTGGTGGAAGTTAGTTAGAATATTTTTGAGGAGGGTTATAGAATAGTTTGTGGACATTTTGGTCAGTCTCTTTTCACACCTATGTGGTAGGATTGAGGTTGATTTTTCATGACCTCTTTTCACACCCATATTTCTAGGAGTGAAGTTGGTGTTTTGATGCAGGATCTTCGCCAACAAATCACAAGCGTGAAAGATACCTGGGTGCACTAGTGCACATTTTGAAACATTTTGAATTTCAAATGATCAATGTATTAATGTGATATATGACAAAGCCTTTTTTAGTTATTAATTTATTTAAATATTAGAGGTTGAGCCATCATGGAAGATCATGGGGGAATGCATTTTTTTTTATGGATCAGATCACAGTACAAATTTGGAGCTTGCACTCTTATCCATCTGACACAATATTTATTGTAATAAGCATTAAGTAGTTGATATCTTTCAATTCAATTTAAGGTAGCATAGAGTAGTTGGAGAGAATGCTCGAAGAGCACCCCTTGTATAAATCTTTGTAATATTTCCCAGTAAGGGTTGTTGTGGGTTGTTCTAGGCAAAGTGGTTGTTAATTGTTCTTGATAACTATTGTAGTGGTTGTGCCATTGTAAGCTAAGGGCTGGGAGATGCAGAGAACAATGTATGTATGTAGAAAGTTTTAGTTGGATTGTGTTCCCCCCAAAAAAGTTGCCAAGACTAACCACAAATATTGAAGTGTGGAGAGAGATCTGCTGCAAAGTGTGCGCAGGACAAATTCTCGACTAAGTGTCAAAGAGATTGTTCAGAGGAACAAATCAGAGAAGGAAATCTCAAGAGGGAGAGAGAAAAAAATCTTCAAGGGGAGGAGTCCTTGGAGTCTTCACTCAACGTCAGTGAACAAGATTCGTTCTCATAAGGAGAAGAACAATCCCAGACCATTAGATCTGGTGAAGTTGCAAGGAGGAGAGCCAAGAAGTATTTCGTTACTTTGGAGGTTCAACAAGTTGAAAAATTGATGAAGACTGTGTCGTGGGGTCCAAAGTTGAGATTCAATTCTGACCATTGATCATAGGAGAGCGTGTGGTGACGAGATCCAAGAATCGATAATCGGGATATTGGAGGTTGTGAGTGAAAGTCCTAGAGTTTCACAGGGTCGTGAAGTATGAACCCTTGTGGGGCCAGTGAATCTGAGGAGATGCGTGGCGTGATTTAAGAGACTCAAAGATGAGTGCTTCAGGAAGGAGTGAAGAAAGGATTCTAGATATCCCCGAAGTCCGAAACATGAAGGAAGTAGAATCACGGTCATAGCCGTGGTCACTTGCGAAAGAGACTATGTGTGTGGGTAAGATAGTTTCGAGTGCCCATAGGGAACCAAGGAGTCACTCTGAATTAGGAATTCAACGATCGAAGACTGGGAGGTCAATAATACCTTTGGAGGGAAGGGGATTTGCATCATGTTTTTTTTCCTCTTTTCACACTTGTGTTGAAAGGAGTGAGGAAACATTCATTTGCAGTTGGAGCATCAATTTGAGTGTAGTCGGTAGTGATGTCATCATCTCAGATGTGTGTGGAGGATAGGCTAGCTAGTGATGGAAACTAGTCGCCTTGGAAGGATAGGATCTTCTTTGTCTTGGAGGACCTCGAACTATGGGATATAGTTGAGGCAGTTGTTCCTGTTCCTATTCCTACTGCTACTACTATCGTCTTGTTAGTAGAGTTAAGGAAGAGGAACAACAAGGAAAAGAGGATGATATGTGATGCAGTGTGGGATCATATCATTCCCCACTTGAATAGGAAAGATTATGCATTTGAGATGTGGGCATATCTATGTAATATTTATGAGAGCTCTAATGAGAACCGAAAGATGGTTCTCCATGATCGAATTAGGGACATTCGCATGCTCAAGAGTGTGTCGGTGACTTATTTCCTTGTTCGATACACCTAGACTAGAAACGATCTTGGAGCCATTGGAGAGGTGGTGGACCTAGATTCTATGGTCAGTACAACTGTAAACAACTTTACCAAAACACGGGGTCCATTCGTTAGTGGAATTGTTGCCAGGGAGGTCATGCCCACATGGGAGAGGATGTGGGATGAATTCGTCCAGAAGGAGACTAGACTTGTACCAGAATCTTCTATACATCAATAATAGACAATGCAAGGTGATGAGGATCTTTCTCTTTGGACAAAGGGAAAGAATAAGGTCGATCGGGGAGATTAGAAGGGTCCCAAGTTTGGGGCCCGACCACAGGGAGGAGGGAGAAGCAGTGGTCAGAAGAGAGATATGGGAAAAGTGAAGTGATTTGTTTGTAAGAAGTTGGGGCACCATGTTGGACAATTCCCCAATAGGAAGAAGAATATGGGTGGTACCACAACTACAACAGAGGAGGCAAAGTTTCAGAATTTGTTTGAGAGAGAGTGTGCTTTCCTCATATGTTGCACTTTAGTTGAAATGACACCCAACATCTGGAATATTAACAATGAGGCTTCAATCCATGTGACTGGAGTCATAGAGAACTTGGCTGATCTCAGAGACACAGAGGTCATGATAGATATTACCCTCAGAGATGAATCCTTGGTTAGATTTTTTGGGATTGGCATTGTTACCTTTCGAAGAGCTGGCATGCCACCTATATCATTCAGGGATGTTCTCTATGTCCCTGGGATGAAGAAGAATTTGATTTGATTTTCTACCCTCTGGGATAGAGGTCTTGAGGTGTCCTTCAGAGTGGTATAGGTATTCATACACCCTAAGGGGTCCTCACTTTCCTCAAGACAAGTGATTGGAGTTAGGGATGGTAAATTGTTCAAATTTGTTTTTGATCATGTTCATGCAATAGCAATGAGTAGTGACAATAGAAGATATATATGTGAGCTATGGAATCATAGGATGACCCATCTAAATCATGGATCTCTTGGAGGACTAGTAGAGGTTGTGACCAGAGTGCCACAGATCAGTATAGAGCATTAGGATGTTTGTAGAGGGTGTGTGTTTGGTAATTTTACCAAGGTCTTGTTCCCCAATAGTGACACTAGGTCAGCCAGGATATTGGATTTAGTACACATGGATGTGTGTGGGACCATGTATCGGAAGTCCTTGAGTGGTTTTGAGTACTATCTCACATTCATTGATGACTACTCAAGGAAGACCTGGATCTATTTACTGAATACCAAGCGTGAGGTCTTCAAGCGGTTCCAAGAGTTTAGAGCTCTTGTGGAGAACCAATCTGGAAATAGGATCAAGGTATTGTGGTTGGATAATAGTGGGGATTATTCCTTCACTCTATTCATATAATTTTTTTCCCAACATGGGATCAGGAGATAGATGAATGTACCATACAATCCCCAACAAAATAGGGTTTCTAAGAGGAATAATCGAGCTATCACCGGTGCAGTGAGATCCATGTTGCATGATCAAAGTTTTCCTCTTTACCTATGGGCAGAGGTAAGTGATACTGTAATTTACCTACAGAACAAGAGCCCCCACATGATTGGGGAAGATGACTCCTGAGGAGGCCTTCACTACCAGGAGTATTGATGTCGAGCACATAAAGATATTTGGGTGATTAATCCTTTCTCATGTTCCCTTATAGAATATGACAAATCTAGAACCCACAACCCAGCAGGGGATTCTAGTTGGATACTAAGAGGTGTCCAAATCCTATCATATCTACATTCCATCAATTAGGAGAGTGGTGGTGAGAAAAGATGTCATATTTGAGGAGGATAGGGATTTTCAGAGATCTCTTGAGTTGAGAGTCAGTGTAGAGGATGATGCAGAGGAACCAATTGATGTCTCAGAGGGAGAAGAACCTCAGGTTTCTGGTATGATATTATAAGGGGTGACAGGGTAACCATGAAAAGCTTCAGGGTCACAGTCAAAGGGCGTTCAGTCACAGGGGGTAGAGGTTTCAGGATCTCAGAGTGTTGAGACTAGAACTGAGGCAATTACTCTTGGGAAGAGAGACCTTACTTATCCATTGGCCACTTCAGGGAAGATAAGACCTAGATGGTTTTAAGAGACCTTGAAGGAGGCCAAGGAGAACGTAGGGGAGCCCAAGAGCCATATCTAAGAGATTATACCTCTAATGATTCTTGGATCATATTTGCATTTAGTGACGAGTATATCAGATACTGAGCCATAGATATTTGCACAGGAAGTGGACCAATAGGTATGGAGAGAGGCCATGCTGGAGGAGTATGAATCCATTGTGCACAACGATGTTTGGTAGGTCATTCTGAGGCTAGTGGGGAAGTCAGTTTTGACTTCCAGGTGGTTGTACAAAACCAAGTATCTTGTAGATGGAAGCATAGAGAAACAAAAGGCCTGTTTTGTGGTGTGAGGATTCTCTTAGATAGAGGGAGTCGATTATGATGAGACATTCACACCAGTTGCAAGATACACCTCAATGAAGGGTATTATTTCCATAGTGGGAAATATGGGGTGAAGCATTCATCATATGGATGTGAAGACTTCATTTCTAAATGGATTTATAGATGAGGGGGTGTACATTGAGAAACCATAGGGATTTTAGGTGAGTGAGAGGGAGACTCACATGTGTATTTTGAGAAAGGTACTTTATGGTCTAAAGCAAGGTCCACGAGCTTGGTATTCACATATTGACACATACATGCTTCATATGGGCTTCAAGAAGAGTGATGTTGATACTAACCTCTATTACATCACTAGAGGTGAGGACATTCTCATTCTCATTCTATATGTGGATGAATTGTTCATCATAGGAGCCGAGGATCTCATAGATGAGTGGAAGTCGGGACTTGCATCATAGTTTGAGATGAGTGACATTGGGTTGATGAACTATTTTTTGGGTATGGAGGTATGGAAGGAGAAGGGACAAATATTTCTTGGGAAGGGGATGTATGTTGCAGATATTATGAGAATATTTTAGATGGAGGAATGCATACCTATGTCGACACCCATGGTTTCCAACTGGAAGAAGCTTAGTGATTTAGATTCCCAATTGGTATATGGTACATTTTATAGGCAGTTGATTGGTTCACTTATGTATCTATTCAACACTAGACCAAATGTCTATTTTTCTGTGAACACTCTCAGCCATCATATGGTAGAGCCGAGGAGTGTTCACTAGATTGGGGAAAAACATGTGTTGAGGTACATTGTTGGGAAAATTGATTTTTTCCTAGACTATATCATAGGTGACGGGTTTAGTTTGGTTGGATACACTGACTCGGATTGGGCATGATGTTCTACTAATAGAAAAACCACCTCAGGGTGCTACTTTGGTTTGGGGTCAGGACTGGTTTCCTGGTTCAACCGTAAGAAGAAGTTAATTTCTTTGAGTTCCACTGAGGAAGATTAAATGGTAGACAATTAAGCCACTTGTGAGGCCATTTGGATTCATAATATGCTGGTAGGATTATTTGGTCAGGAGTTTCCATCGACCACCATATACTGCGATAATTAGAGTTGTATCAAACTCTCTAAGAATCCATTTTTCCATGACCAGTCGAAGCACATTGAGANTTGTGAGGCCATTTGGATTCATAATATGCTGGTAGGATTATTTGGTCAGGAGTTTCCATCGACCACCATATACTGCGATAATTAGAGTTGTATCAAACTCTCTAAGAATCCATTTTTCCATGACCAGTCGAAGCACATTGAGATCAGATATCACTTCATCATATATTGCGTTCAGAGAGGGGTAGTTTCATTATAGTATATATCAACTGACGAGCAGATTGCAAACATCCTCACTAAGTCCCTGCCAAGGGGAAAACATATCTACTTCAGAGACAAGATGGGCTTGGTGAGAAACACTTTGCTCAGTAAGAGGAAGTGTTGAGATTATATACTTTAGGAAGTGTTTCCCATGTGTTTTTGAGCTCCTAAACACATGTGGGAAGTACTATTTACTTTGTTCCTTGTACTTTATGTCTAATTTCACTTTGACTTAGGAGATTTAAGTCAAAAGTGAAATTTGGTCATTTTAGCCTAAGTGAATTAATTCACTTTGTGGGTGAATTAGGAGACATAAAGTGAACTTAGGGAACTTAACCCAAAGTGGGTTTGAGAGTGATACTATTATGTGATCATCTCAACCATTGATTGGAAATGAGATTGGATGATCTCAACCATCCAAACTTCAGTTTTCCTTATGGAGGTTCAAGAGGGGTGTAAAGGGAAAGGAGGAGCTCATTCACTCATTTTTTCACTTGGAGAGTTTGAGAGAGAGCATCAGGATGAGGTTTGAGGATATGGTTGAGGAAATCTTGGGTGCTTCTATCCATGGAGGTATACAACAAGCTGAGGTCCTCATTTATTTAGTGGAGAGGTTCTTTCTTGGAGAAGGTTTCACTTAGTGAGGACGGTGCATTATCAACAGGGAGAAATTTCATAGCTCCGTTTGTAGTGAGATATGTTTCATAGGGAAGCTACATATCATTATTAAAGTACTGTGGGAGGGTTTCTCCATCAGATATTCCAGTTGGCAGAGAGCTCTAGTTCAGTGGTCTTGACAACATTTTTGGAGGGAGCACCTTCCTAGGGCGCACTTGCTTCAACTGGTCTTGTATTGCAGCTTGGATCAAGCTGCTATTATATGAGGTTCTTTTGTTTATTGTAATTTTTGTATTCCACCTTCTATTCTCCCTATATATACACTCATATTCCAAAATAATTTTCCTTGGGGGGGTTTATCCAAGGTCATGTTGACCAAAAATACCTATGTTTATTTTCATGTATGTTAGAGTTTATAACTACAATATTTTCAGCAGTAAACATTTCTAGGTGTGTTACATATATTTTGGTATGCATGTGCTAACCCTTGATGAAAAAAACTACATGATATAACACCTAAATGGCCTATGTAATCGTAACAAATCAACGAAGAAGTTAATGAACATTTTGTTGTCCTAAAACAACAACAAACCATTTTTAGACAGTTGAAACTTAGAGCCAACTTGAGGTCAAATACATACCTAGTTCACAGCTTGATAAGACCTGGAAAATATTCAGATACGATGAATAGTCCTTGTTCATTTGGGTTTGTGCCTTCAATTTTTTTTTCATAATGACATTTTTACCTTCTATAAGATTTGTTTGAAACCCAAATTATGATAGACTATCTAGAACACCCTCTTTACACTTTGCAACTAGATATTAACCATTGATTCTTACAAACAAATTAATCAAGGATGTTCATCACAAAAATTAGTGACTGCAAAGAAAGACATAAGAATTCGACTTCCAAACTAAAATTTGACTTTGTAACTCACGGAATGGAAACAAAAATTAATTCTTTGAATATTTTGAAACAAAATTAAATGTGAATCTATCCATAAATTTTTGGATTTCACTCCAATTCTACAATTTTCCCTAAATCCATCATATTGAACCATTGCAACAAGAAAAAACTACCAATTTCACACTGGCTCTTGGTCTATACAAGCTCAATGTCAAACCTTGAGCACTAATACCAATCTATAACATCCCCAAACATAATTGAGGAACATTACTATGTGAAAAACACATAAATTAGAAGATTATACTGATTGATTTCCTATAGCTTACCATAGCTACAAATTATACATAGATATAAACAGTTTCAAATACCCATAGCTATATGCAGCTACAACATGATGAAATGAACATGAATGCAACTAACAAAACATATACAACAACATATAAATCAGTTTGATTCACAGATTAAAATACATAGTAGCTAACTCGTAATTTAACTTAGAAAAAAATTAAACACTTATCTTTTAAAAATATTTTTGCAACCATCTACTTTGGAAGGACGTTCCACCCTATTGGAAATTGTGTTGTCACTAATTTCAAATTATGTCATTGATATCATAGGAAGGGGGAGATTTAATTTTATCAATGATAGGGATAATTTCATATCAAGGAAGCATCTTGGCTATTAAAACCGAAAAGGAAATCAATAGGTATCCCATGTGACTCCATGTGAATGAAGAAAAAAAGGAAAAAAAAAAACATGAAGGAATCAAGGAACATGATCTTATAGGTCCAAGGATCAAACCAAAATGAGTAACACGAAACCATGGACAGACAAAGGAAGCATCTAGAATATGACTCGAACCAGTCAGAGGAAGAAGAGAATGTGTTTTGTGTGTTAATAAGACTCTGTGAGGAAATAAAGTTCTTTATGATGACAATGTAATTGTGAAAAATCAGCCCAATATAGCTTAGGCTGCACAGGTATGGTGAAATTGGAAGATGAACAAATAAAACTATGTGGGGAGAAGACTGACAAAGAGGAGAGGTCTAGATGTGACAACCCTATGGAAGAGTTTTGTTATAGAATAAAAATCATTTATAGAATGTCGAAGAAATATATATATATCCAACATTTGTTGGGAAGTCATGATTGAAAGGGTTTATAATGAAAAGGAGTCATCACTTAGTTTGAATCAAAGAGAGATAAAATATATGGAAACTTATGTAAAGGATCAACTTTTTAATGATTGTATATTTACTATCCATCTGCAAAGATAAACAAATAGGATCTAAGAAGAAGGATATGATACCTAGTGGGCCAGCTCAGGCTTGTCAATGCCATGAAGATAACCACATTAACACCACATGTCAAGGAACATACTAATGCCATATCATCCAATGTATGTGAATAAGAAATATTCATGGAATCCACTTCATCTACAACATAAGCACAAGATATCTCAAAAATGACTAAGTATCAATATTTCACAGAGATAGTGAGAACCACAAAAAATCAGAGGTATGCGAAGAAATGGGTGCAAACATGTGGACCCAAAAACCCATGGTGAGAGTTCGATGAAATGGCTATGTACCAAGAGTTAGTGGCATAGAGGATAAATATGAAAATGGATAAGTACCAAGAGTTGGTAATACGAACGACGTAATGAATAAGAGAATAACGAAGATGTATCATGGACCCATGGTATTATACTAAAAAATTGACTAAGTGTCAAGGATTGGTCAGATGAACAAGGTCATAAGAATTGGGAAAGTGTTGTAGACCCATGAACCCATGGTAAAATTTTGAAGAATAGCTATGTACCAATAATCGGTCAGGCGAAGATGTCTCGAAATGACTAAGTATGGAAATGTCTCGAGGAGGAGGAATAAATCTGAGAAATTGTTTAAGTATAAGAGACCCATGGTAGGATTTTGAAGAAATATAATATATATCAAGAATAGATCATATGACCTAGAAGGTGAGAGATATGATGGGCCAAGAGGTCTCTATGTGTCATAGTTTAGACATCTTAGAGGATGAGAGATCCAACGACTCATAATGTATTGTAGACCCGTGGAGAAATGGTTTGAAATAAATCTAAGTATGGATGAAAAGTGAGTGTGATAGAACATGAAGGTGCATTCTAGAGGCCACGGGAGTATGAAAATATGTCTCTCAGACCTGTGGATAAAGGATTGAATTTTTTTATATGTATAGGTTCTAAATGAGTGCGACGAAACTTGAGGGTGTAATTTGGAGGTCCTGGAAATTTTAAAATGAAAAATAGATATGCACTAGACTCGTAGTGAATCAATCAATACATATCAACGGTTGATATCAATACAAGATATGATCCTATGGTTGTTGTATGTTGAAGTTCCAAGATATGTGAAAACTTGATCAATAGTCGAGATTAATTTGAGGTCCAGATCAGACGACTACTATGAATTATGGTTGCATTGATTTTGTTTTATGGGTAGAATGGATCAATGACCACAATGGACCATATAACAAGACTTGAGGGATGCTGATTATTTAATGGTATGTTTCAAAACCAAGTGGTCCAAATATGCTAAGAATAATTTGATAGATGAGATCAAATAAACATTAAATCAGACTAGGACTATGTGTTATGACTGCATGATGTTCACTTGAAGACACTTAAGTAACATCGATTATTTTGATTGAATGGAGGTCTAGATCAAACAAAGGTCGTGTGATATGGTTACACATGGTACTAATATTATAAATAATATTGATAGTAGAGATCAAATCTTAATATGATACGAAAGTTGTTGAGCGCCATGGTTCATGCTCTGTGTAGAGAAACAAATGGCGTGTGATGAAAGGAAAATGAAGTCTAATTTCTAAGAAGCATCACAACCCAATTTTGAGGATATATGGAGTTGAATCCATGGATATAATTTTTTATATGGAAAAAGTCATGGAGGTATAGAGTGTATAAATAAGTATGTTCAAATCTAGTTTAAGTGAGAAAGAGAGAAGTGATGAAAGTGTGAAGGTGGAAGTAAGGATCGTGGAAGATAATATTTGAGGTTTCGAGGTTTGAGGATACCTACAAAATTAAAGGATGATAATGATATCATATAAGGGTGGTTGGGAGGTGAAAGGGAAAGAGTAACTTCTGAATATATGCATATTCTGAGCTGTGATGGTAGAGAGAGAGAGAGACAGTACCAGGTTATGCCAACAAAGACTTGAAGGAATGAGATAATCTGGTATGGTTGAGAACTTGAGGAGATTGATGATTCCATTAAATATTGATATCTATAGGACCTATTGAGTTGGTGCTCAACCAAGGGGATTGGTGTCTCCTACAGGTGGGTTCCTATAAATATAACAATTGTAGGTTGGTTCCTAGAGGGAGAAATGAGTTGGTGATTAGTCAAGGGGATTGGTGTCTCCTACAGATTGGTTCCTACAAACATTATTTCTAAGTTGGTGCTCAATAGAGGAGATCGGTGTCTCCTACAATTTGGTGCATGTAAGGATTGTCAAAGTAGGTTTGTTCCTACAAGTTGTTATAAAGAAACGTTTTTTTTTTCTCCCATTTGGATTTCCACATTAAATATATTTGTATGGTGGATTATATGTTTGAATGTGTATGTCTCATTAATTTTTAATGATTGGTGAAATAATAAATTTATAAATAATGTAAGAAGAGTAAAAATAGTCTTATACTAATTCATCCCCCCCTATCAGTATAAGTGTTCCAACACACCCGACCATAGAATTCCTATTTCAAATATCAACAAAATGTCACCCACGAACTGGGGTTGGGAATCCATAAAATAAGTATTCCTCTAACATTCCACTAACAACTCAATATCCCACAAACCAATGGTATTGTCCTACAAATATCTCAAATTTCCTCGAGCTCTCTTTCTCTTGACCTTCCCAACCCAAGGATTGTACACCTTCACCACTCCTAGTCTAGTGGGCATGTCATTGATTTATTAGGGTCTCTTTGGAATAGGTAAATAGGAATATCATTACTGGAACTCAGGGGAACTCACTACCAAGAAAAATACCAACTCAAATAAGAACGATAATTTTTTGTTACAGTGCAGCTCAAGAAGGAGTTCACTCCTTAGGCCTAAAAACATGCCTCTTTATACTTTAGCTCAAATACGGTCCATAATTCACTCATCCTTCTTGATGAAACTCTAGTTGTTTTCTTCCTTGATCTCTACCTATTGTTCAATCCAAAAAACATGAATGAAAAACTCTCTGTAACTGCTGATAGGATTTTCTTGTCTTTTCCCAAGCAAATTTGACTCACACTCTTTCAAAAACTAATTGTACTCGGAAACATGTTTCCAAAATCCATGGGATGTAAATCTCACACCCACCCTCTTATAGGTATTCAATTATTGGGCTCTCACACACTCAACGAAAAAATAGAAGGTTGTCCCAAATGATAAATCAATTCATAAATATGGGTAAAATTAATACTCATAAATAATTTCCCCTTTCGATCCTTCTTAGACACTCTTAGACATTCCCATATATTGTGTATTAATCATTAACCATCTCTTTCTATATACACCAATAGTTGGCATCGCATTTTATTTATTAAAATTTAGAAACAAAATTTTTATTTTACATTGCCTCGCCATGGCCACATTCATATCTAAATTATGCATTAATTACACTGGGGATTATAGTGAGGATGTTAAAAATAATTGGGCACAATAGGTCCACCCTCCCTCAATCATACCATTCTCTTCCTAAGGGAAAATAGGTAAATTCTCACCAACTATTCCTCAAACATATTGTTCTCATCGAGGGGAAGGACAAAGAAGGGTCATTCACTTCTTTATCGATCATATTTTTCTCTTCATAACGGATCTTAGCGAAGGGTTAGTCAACCCTTAATAAAATTTAGTATTTCCATCGAGGGATAATAGAGAAAAGGGTCACCTAACACTTTCTCAAGCATGTCATTATCTTCCTAGGAGAGCCTGAGGAAGGGATGATTGTCAATTCCTCACTATTAGTATTTTTGTTTACGGGGAGAACAAGGTTGGGTTGGTTAATTCATAATGAAGAATTGTGTTTTCATTAACAAGGATAATAGTGAAGTGTTGTCAAACCCTTAATCAAGATTAGTATTCACATTGAGGAATCAACTAAATATATTCCAACTAATCATTCGTCAATCATAATATTTTCTTTTAGGTAGATCACTAAGAAGGGTTGACCCACAATTCTTGAAAAATAATATTCTCATCAAGGGGGATCATGCTGAAAGGTTGTCCAAACCTTCCTTAGTATCCCTCATTATGGTAATACTAAAATTAAGGAATGGTTATCCTACCCATCCTCTTTCATAGTGTTATCATTTGGAGGAGCACAAGTAAGGTTTGGACAACCCTCCCTGGTCCAACAGGATCTCCATACAAGGATTCAATATTTTGCACACCATGAAGAAGATCATTAAAATGTTGATTGATGATAGGTGGAAAAGTTTAAAAGGAATGATTAATGTTTAAAAAAATGATTAATACTTTAATTAATGTGTGTGAGAATCTCATGCATTATTCATTCAAATTGGAAAAATGATTAATACTTGGAGTGAGTGGAATTACTCATGCATTTTTCATTTAATTTGTAAAAAGGGGAAATTAGTTGTGTGATAATTCTCCTCACAAATTAGTTTCCTAATTTTAAGGGGAAATTAGTTTTGTGTGAGAATCCACCTCACAACCAGTTTTTTTATTCTCAAGAATAGCATGGGAGTCTTATGAGTTGGTTTGGGATTCGTCCTCATTTTATCACAAGTGGTTTCCTAGTCTTAATAGGAAGTTAAGAGTATCATAGGTTGGTTGAGATGATTCCTTAGTTTTTTCCTTGAGTTGTTATTAGATCCTAAATTTTTGGATCTTGTCTCCTTCAATTATGGAGTTTATGAAACTATATAAACTCCTTATGTAAGATCTGGGTTTCATCCATTTATGTATCTCATTTAGGGAGGTTGGAGATAGATCTCAAGAGAGATTGGAAGAAAGGAATTTAATCCTTCTGGTGTCTGAATAAATGTCACTTATGTGAGAGCCTTCAGTTCTCTTGGTGTAAGAGAAGGTTTCTCTAGGTTTCATCCCTTTATGGACCATGTGCCACATCTTGTGAGAAGGTTTCATCCCTTTCTATTGGAAGGACAATAAAGAGATTTATATTCCAAGTGGTTTCATAGTTGTATCTAGAGTCTGGTGAGCTTCGTTAACACATGATTTTCAAATTATATATGTGAATTTTTATTGCATTCTCTCTTAATTAAATAGAGATTTAATTGCACATATGCACATAAATATGACAATTTTTTCCCACGTTCATATACAATTCTTAATGATTATTTTATCATTTTCACATGTGATTAGGCATTAGTAAAATATCCTCATCGTAGAATTTTTGTAGAGAAAGATATTAGAAAAATTATCGGATCAAGTGGTATCAGAGCAAGGTTGACCAATTTTGTAGATTGTGAATATCACCATGGAAAAAGGATTGAAGTGAGCGATACTTCAAGAGTTGGAAGAAATAAAACAATGCATTCAAGCAAAGAATTCATAGCTCAAAAGGCTTCTACAAGTTGCAGAGGATGAGAAGCAAAAATTGATACTCATCTTAGAGAATATTGTGGAGGAACAAGTTGGAGAATGTTTCACTACAAAGGAGGAAAAGAGTCCATCAAAGATGAGGACAACTTGTGGCCATGACTGGTATACTAGTTATTCTTCTTTCCATCAGAGTGTTGATGATTTCACATATTGTCAGATAATAGAGGATGGTTTTTAGACACCACATAACCAAGGTGTTTTCCTATAATCCTCATCTACACCTTCATCCAACCAAGAGGACAAGTTGGCGAAACTTTAGGAAGATGACCAAGTGTCACAAATAGGAATGGAGGTAAAGAATTATCCATGTTCAATTCCATCCCTTTTTAATGATGATGATTCTTTTGGAGATTTTGAAAGGCACACCAAGGGAATTGGCTTGAAGTTGCTGAGGAAGATGGGGTATAAAGGAGGAGGACTTAGTATAAATTGCCAAGGAATCATTCAACCACTGGAGGTTATGGGAAGGCCTCGGTATGTTGAAGGAGAATGCTAAAAATAGTAGAAGCAGATGATTCTTCAAGAAAAGAGTTGAAATCATCATCAACACCATCTAAGAAAAATGATGGCACATCACTTTTTGAAATTGATAGATATACAATATATTCTACAGGAAATCAAAGTCTCCTCGAAAATCTTATTACAGCATGAGGGATGCAAAATGATGGGATATAAAATATCCTTACAATGAAGGTGAGATAGAAATGAAGTCATGTAAATATTTCACTCACTGCAAAATGAGTGGTCATTGGATAGGGAAATGTTGGAAGCTTCATCCCAAGATTCATCGCACACCAGGAAAGAAGCTCGTATAAGGTCCTATGTGTTGGCATGTTTTACAGGAAGCGTGTGCTTGTAATTGATGGAAAGAACAACAATGATGATGGAAAAACAGGAAAAGCATAAGCTCAGGAGGAAAAGTGAACAATATGCAGAGAGCAAAGCTTAGAAGGGAAAGAAAAGCGCATAAACATGATCCAAATCAAAATCCTTGATCATGGATCTTCTTCGAGAGTCTTCACGATCATCGAATCAAATTAAGTGACGGATAGGATAAACGAGTAGCAAAGTTTGAGATTTGAAATGCCCGAAATATGGAGAGCCGGAGAGATGGATTAAATTTTCTGTCAGATCATTATAAACTGGAAGGACATGATAAGTTAGAAGAAGGGCACGCTAATCTCAGCGACCAATAATAGGGCACTCAGATATATGGTCGATAGGGAATATTGAACCCCCTCACTCATTACCACTTACCGCCTAACCCCCCCTCTGAGTAAACCACCAAACAACGCATACATACCACCTCCATGCTTCGATGTCACACTCTAGTACCCGCTACATGTCACACTCCACTACACTTCCTACAGGTCTCACCCACATCAAAAAAGACATGTGGAAAAGTCAGATAATGACAAGTGTCAAGTTGAAATCAACATTTTAGGTAGGTGAAAATCATGAATCTGAGTGACACGTGGAAGACACTCGGCTCGTGCCACATCATCAAGTGACATAAGAAAGTTACGTCACTCCGGCAGTTTTACTTCGAAAGTTTCTCCACCAGCAAATGCCTAAAGTCCCAAAGTCCCGAAATGGACATGAGTCGTCTGATATGAATATCACTTTGGGTGAATTCTCAACCATTTATCTAGTATAGTGTAAGGACAATGTAAATGGAAGTGTTAACCGACAACAAGCAATCTCCACCACTTATGACTTATTCAATAGGTGACTACTCTAGAGGAGAATGAAGCAACGATCATCCTAAAGTACTGAAGTGTCGAAGTCACTTATGATCGTTGATCATGCGGGAGGGTACGTATCAACCAATCATGAACTTTGGGAAAACGTGAAGGAGAAAGGTTTGAAATAGCCAAAGTGTCGAAGTAAATGCTGGCCATCTATCATAGTGATTGATTAATTCCTAGCCGATGGATTAAGTAGTGAAAGGATAGGTGTAAACCATCCGATCTATTCGTACAAGTGTCTACAAATATCGACGTATGAAAGAAATGAGAGTTTGAGAATTGAAAGTATCGAAGGGAGGAATCATGGAGGAGATCCTAATTGTATATTCAAGGAGATAGGTGTCAAGAGATATTCCACTTCGGAAGATTATCATATGGGAAAATAAAAATTTGAGAGTTGAAACTCCCGAAGACCAGAATTGCAAAATCAAATGTAGTTGTTGATTTGGAAGGAAGCTACGTGTCGATAGATCGTGGAGATATGAGATTGCGCATGGAAGGAGGAAAGGAAAGTAGATAGTAGTCGTTGATCGAGTGGCATCACCAAGGGATTGGAGATCAATGGTCATGTTCAATTTCTAGGCCAGAACATGCTCCATTCTAAATTTTTATTGAGTGGGCAGTAATCAAAACCACGGTATCACCAAAGGCATACGTGGAGCTTTGTAGTGAATTGCGGGGAGAAAAGCAGGTTTCCCTCAAACCACTTTTTTTCGTGCCTGAAATCGCATGGTCACATGATATAATCTCCCAACGTCACATTAGCAGAATATAGGGGAAGGATCTAGTGCTACTAGGCTCCACATCGGAGGTTACGCATTGAAAAGTAAAAAAACCTCTATGTGTATAATCCAACAAAGTTGATCAAACAAAATCTGATCGAAGGTTTATTGTTTCACCTCATGGTTTCTTGATCAGTTATAATTCAGTTATGCTAACTGAATAATTGTTTTGGGGCATTGGAATCATTGTTATTGAGCGGTTTGAGATTCCTGAATCATGCGCTGGAGATCTAAAGTGTAACGGATGATGAGAGAATGAATAAAGGAAAAATGTCGTGACAGAGGCATCTTGTCATTTCTCAGTAAAATAAATTGAACTGTATCTGATCAAAGCGACAGCAGGAACAGAGCGTGAAAGAAGCAGATATGAAGAACATAACCTGGACAGAGAAGAAATGGTGAAAATAATAGATTGTACGAGAACTTAAGCACAAGAAGATGCAAGTAGGAAGACATTGTTGCAGGCAGAGAAGAGCAGTGTAGCAAAGAAATGATGATACGGGTAAGTGATTGATAATACTGTGTCACTATAATAAATTTTAGCAAGAAAAGATTTATATTTCAGGGTGGTAGCGTGGTTCTAGGGAGGATTGTTGTCCTCAGAGTTTCAAGTGGGTGCTTGAACACAAGGAGTTGTAGTTTCTATCTGGTTTCATCCATAAAAAAATGGGTGGTAGGGTCATGCAAGGGAGAACTATTGTTATTAGTTATAAATATTGGTTCCTATGTGACAGGAAGTTGGTGCTTGCATCCAGTTGGTGTTGGAACACTCAGGGAGTTGGTGCTTCCTTCAAGTGGGTGCTAGAGAAACCAAAGAGTTGGTGCTCTCAGCAAGTTGCAGTTTGTAAAATAGAGGTTGTAGACTCATTTTGAGTTGGGCTCAAAGCTAGATGATGTACAAAACATAAAAGGTTGCCTGTCATTCTAATAAGAATAGTGTTTCTCCCTTTATGGGTTTCCTCATGAATATCTATCTATGTGTATATCATATGTGTGATTGATGCTTATTATTTTTGTTGTTTGTTTCTTGCATAATCTTGATGATCACTTGGAGAATATTAATAATAGATTTAATAGGCATATTATTGTTTAAGCACAGTAACAACTGATT
>SNQJ01S0130081.1:25963-49653 GCA_010110895.2 Picea sitchensis
TGTTCTGCTTGTAGATGGGCTAAAACATAATTTTCTTAGTGTAAGTCAAATGTGTGACAGAGGATGTGAAGTGGTCTTCACTTCCAAAGATTTTAAGATAAAGTCTGTAAAATCAGGACAAGTGGTGGCTAAATGCATAAGGACAGATAATAATGTATATGTGTTGAAAGAATATAGAGAAGAGTGTCATCTAAGCAAACATAATGAAAGCTGGTTATGGCATAGGAGACTTGGACATCTAAACTTTGACCACTTAATCAAGCTCAGAAATATTGAGGCAGTAAAAGATCTTCCAAGAATATCAAAGCCACAAGATTCTGTGTGTAAACCCTGTCAAGCAGGAAAGCTAACCAGGACACAATTTAAATCCAAGAGCTATACTTAAATAGAGACACCACTCCAATTAGTTCATATGGATTTGTGCGGACCATCAAGACAGGAAGGCACAGGAAAGGAAAATTACTTCATGCTAATCATTGATGATTACTCCAGACTCACTTGGGTTGCTTTTCTCAAAGAAAAAGCTGAAGCATTTGAGAAATTTAAAATATTTAAGGCTTTAACTGAGAATCAAACAGGCAACAGGTTAAAGGAGGTAAGATCAGATAGAGGAGAATTTATGTCAAGTGATTTAAAGGAATTATGTGATAAGCATGGGATCAAGAGAGAATACACAATCCCAGGAAATCCACAGCAAAATGGAGTAGTTGAGAGGAAAAATAGAACAGTTCAGCAAATGGCCAGGTCAATGATGAATGAGAAGAACATTGGTCAAACCTACTGGGTAGAAGCAATACACACAACATTCCATATTCTTAACAAAGTCCACCTCAGACCACATAGTGACAAGACACCTTATGAACTGTGGTATGGAAGACCTGGTTCAATCAAACACTTCAAAGTCTTTGGGAGAAAGTGCTACATAAAGAATAATAATGAAAACCTTGGCAAATATGATGACAGGGCTGATGAAGGTATATTCTTAGGGTATGCTACAAACAATAAAGGATACATATGCTATAATAAGAGGTTGCATAAATTGGTTGATTGTATTGACATAAAAGTTGATGAAGAAATCCCCGTACGAGATGTAAGCAATGTTAAATCAACAACATAGGATATAGTTGAAATTGAAGATGAACAGGTCTAAGAATAAAAAAGAGAATACTCCGAGTCAGATGAAGATACAAATACTGAGGCAGACTCAAATCTTCAGACATCATCAAATTCTTCCTCCAGAATTACTCAAAAGAATCATCCTGCAAGTCAGATAATTGGTCAAAAAGATAAAGGTGTACAAACTAGGAGAAGGATAATCAAAGACACCGAGAAATCACATATAGCCCTCATATCCATGGTGGAACCCAAGACTTTTAATGAAGTCAGTAAATATGTAAATTGGTTAAAATCAATGAATGAGGAACTAGATTAGATTGAGAAGAAAAATACTTGGGCGCTTGTTCCTAGACCTGCATATAAGAATGTAATTGGCTCCAAATGGGTGTTTAAGAATAAAATGAATGAGCAAGGAAATATTGTAAGAAATAAGGCTAGATTGGTATGCAAAGGGTATGCTCAAATAGAAGGACTAGATTTTGATGAAACATTTGCGCCCGTAGCAAGATTAGAAGCTATTAGAATGTTTCTTGCCTATTCTTGTCATAAGAAGTTTAAAGTCTATCAAATGGATATCAAGTCAGCTTTTCTAAATGGAGATATAAAAGAAGACGTCTATATGGAACAACCAAAATGTTTCCAACTATTAGATAACCCTAACTTTGTTTGCAAGATAAAGAAATCCTTATATGGGTTGAAACAAGCTCCTCGTGCCTGGTACTATAGACTGGATAAGTATCTTCAAGACAAAGGGTTCAAGAGAGGAAAAATTGACAACAATCTATATATCAAAACAGAGGATAATGATTTTCTCATTGTGTTGGTCTATGTAGATGACATCATCTTCATAAGTAATAATGCTTCATTGGTACAATGGTTTGCTTCTGCCATGCAGTCTGAATTTGAAATGTCTATGTTAGGGGAACTGCCATTTTTTCTTGATTTGCAAATTACTCAGAGGCCTGAAGGAATATTTGTTTCTCAGGAGAAATATATAAGAGAAATATTGAAAAGGTTTCAAATGGAAGATTCTACACCTGTAAGCATACCTATGGTCACTGGATGCAAGCTAAGCAAGGATGATGACTCACTTGATGTTGATCAGAGTTCATATAGGTCTATGATAGGCAACATGTTGTACATCACAACATCTTGTCCATAAATAATGCATGATGTTGGAATGGTAGGAAGGTATCAGTCTACACCTAAACAAAGTCATTTGATAGATGTCAAAAGAATATTCAGATATTTGAAAGGAATGATGAACTATGGCCTATGGTATCCTATGAATCAAAATTTTCAATTATCAGTCTATTCGGATGCTGATTGTGCTATTTGCATGGATGAAAGGAAAGCACGAGTGGAGGTGCATTCTTCTTAGGATATTCTCTTGTAGCATGGTTGAGAAAGAAGCAAGATTCCATTTCCTTATCAACTACAGAAGCTGAACACATTGCAACTGCCACTTGCTGTACCTAGGTATTGTGGATGATTAAGACACTTGCAGACTTGGAGGTAAAATATACTACATCGATCCCAATTCATTGTGATAATACTAGTGCAATTAGTGTGTCAAAGAATCCTGTATTTCACTCCAAGACCAAACATATACCCATCAAGTATCACTTCTTGAGGGAACAGGTGACCAACACTGTTGTTTCTTTGCATTATATTCCATCCAAAGATCAGATTGCTGATATCTTCACTAAACCGCTTGCAAAATCTCAATTTGAGTATCTACGCCAGAAGTTGGGCGTGACCCCATTATCAAGCTAAGAGAGTCCATCCTGTCAGGGGGAGTATGTGTTGGTTTAATATCTGACACCTCTGAAAATTACTACAACAACTCAGGGGAAGCATGTTTTCTTTGACATTGATGTCAAAGGGGGAGAAAAGGTGTGGTCTGGATCCTATAGTTGGAGGTCTAAGCATAACAATGTAGCCTTTCAGGGTTTCCATCAATGCCAAAGGGGGATATTGTTGGCATGTTTTACAGGAAGCATGTGCTTGTCATTGATTTAAAGAACAACCATGACGATGGAAAACAAGAAAAGCATAAGCTTAGGAGGAGAAGCGAACAATATGCAGAGATTGAAGCTTGGAAGGGAAAGCGCAATACAGAAACATGATCCGAATCAAAATCCTTGATCATGGATCTGCTTCGAGAGTCTTCATGATCATTGGATCAAATTAAGT
This sequence comes from Picea sitchensis, assembly GCA_010110895.2. Lineage (NCBI taxonomy): Eukaryota > Viridiplantae > Streptophyta > Pinopsida > Pinales > Pinaceae > Picea > Picea sitchensis. Next base: position 29,276 of record SNQJ01S0130081.1, read on the forward strand.
GAAGGATATGATAAACATGGAGCAAAGTTTGAGATTTGAAATCCCTGAAGTCTAGAGAGCTGGAGAGCCAAAGTAAATTTCAGTCGTCAGATCTTTCTAAAGTGGAAGGACATGATAAGTTACAAGAAGGGCGCGCTAATCTCAATGACCGATAATTAGGCACTCAGATCTATGGTCGATAGGGCATATCGGACCCCCCCAACCTTTCTGCCTTTAACCGTGGGGGGGGGGTCTAAGTTGGTGGTATTTCCCATGTGAGACCCTCATTCATGTCACCTTCCTATCAACTTAGACCCCCCTCACTCATTACCACTTACTGCCTAACCCCCCCTCCAAGTAAACCACCAAACCACTCATACATACCACCTCTGTGCTCTGACGTCACACTCCACTACTCGGTACATGTCACACTCCACTACCACGCTTTGCCTCCACACTCCACCACACTGCCTACACATCTCACCCATGTCAACAGACCACCTCAGCAAGGGCATGTGGTAGACCACGTCATCAAGGACATGTGGAAGACCATGTCATCAAGTACACATGACATAATCAGATGATGACAAGTGTCAAGAGGAAATTGGCTTGTGCCATGTCAATAAGTGACATAAGCAAGCTATGTCACTCGGAGAGATTCACTTCGGGAGTTTCATCACCAACAAATATCAAAAGTCTTGAAGTCCTGAAGGACGAATGTCCGAAGTCGCTCTCATCCGTCCGATCTGAAGACAACTTCTGGTGCATTCTCAACCGTTGATCTAGTTCAGTGGAAGGATAGCGTAAGTGGAAGTGTTAAATGAGAGCAAGTGGTATCCACCGCTATGACTTATTCAACATGTGACCACTCCGGAGGAGAATGAAGCAACGATTAGCCTAAAGTCTCGAAGTCCCGAACACTGAAGACCCGAAGAAGACCCTTGCCGTTGATCGTGAAGGAGGGTACATTTCAATAGATCATTGACTCCGAGTGAAAGCGTTCATAGAAAAGAAAAGCGCCGAAGAGTCGAAAAGGCCGAAGTCCCGGAGCGGAGGATAACTATTGGATTAAGGAGGACAAATGTCAGCCATTTCAGAAGATATCCAGTCAGAAGAAACGAGAAGTTGAGATTCAAAATCTTCAAATTCCGGAGACCCAAAGGAGATCTCGACCATTGATATGAGAGGGAAACACATCAGTGGATTGTCAACTCTGGAAGATTGACATACGAATGAAAGCAAGGTTTGATATTTGAAACTCCCGAAGCCCGGATCACGAAATAAATCACAGCCGTTGATTTAGGAAGGTTATATCTGATCCACAGATCATGAAAGAACAAATCTGAACCGTCCGTTCAGGAGCACCGTCAAGATCATGAGATCGACGGTCCCATTGCATTGTGGGGATTAAAGCTGTGCGAAATTTAAAAAGCTGAAGGCAGGCCACAATTGAAACCACGGTTTTGGAAAAAAGACATGTGGAGGCTCGAGGTAAATTGCAGGGAAAAAAGTAATTTGATACAAACCACCTTTGGACGCGCTCGCAATTTCATGGTCACATGAGATCATTACCCAATGTCATATCGATAAATGGAGCTAGCACTCACTAGACCAAGATCAAGAAGCGCCTTTTGAATAGGCATTTGGTCACCGCCGATGGTCACGTGAAGGAAGGGGCTTAGAAGCCAAAGAAGCCGAAAATGACTATCTGTGACTACCAGAGAAGACGAAGAGTTGCTACTTCCAGAGAAGCCAAATAATCCCAGGATAATGCCCATTAATGATGAAAAAATTCAGAATAACTGCCAGAGAAGATGAAGAGTTTAAATGATGATCAGGCAGAGAACTCGGCGTGGGTAAGACAATGCAGAAGAGAGAAGAGTGGAAGTACATGAAGTCAAGATCAGAGGCACAATGTATAGGATGAAAAGGAAACACAGAGCATAAAAGGTTGAAGACAAGCTGGAAAGAGGAGTGTGGTGTGTAGGAAGAAAAAGAACAGGGCATAGAAGCAAAAAACAATGGAAGGAAAACATAGTATAGTAGCTGAAGAAGGCAGAGGAGACATGGAGTTGTAACAGACCATATCAGAGACAGAACAAGTAAGTGAAATTTTTTATATCTCTAGGTGGTAGGGTGGTGCTAGGGAGGATTGTTGTCCTCAGAGTTTCAAGTGGGTGCTTGAACACAGGGAGTTATAGCTTCCATCTGGTTGTAGCCAAAAAAACCAGGGTGGCAGGGTGGTGCAAGGGAGAACCATTGTTTTCTGTTATACAGGTTGGTGCCTGTGTGACTGGAAGTTGGTGCTTCCATCCAGTTGGTGCTGGAACAATCAGGGAGTTGGTGCTTCCTTCTAGTGGGTGCTAGAGAAATCAGAGGGTTGGTGCTCTCTACAAGTTGCAGCTTGTTTAAGAAGAGGTTGTAGCCTCATTTTGAGTTGGTTCTCAAAGATAGAAGATGAGGTTTTCTCCCTTTATGGGTTTCCTCATGAATATCTGCCTCTGTGTATATCATATGTGTGATTGATGTTTATTATTTCTGCTGTTCATGACTTGCATAATCTTGATGATTACTTGGAGAACATTAATAATATTTCAATAGGCATAAAATTGTTTAAGAATAGTACAAACTGATTCACCCCCCCTCTCAGTTGTCTTAGTATTTCCAACACATCTAGCACTCGCTGGAGCATCCGAGAGTGCCTCGAATAGGATGTTCATTCGTTGGCTGATGATGTTCTGAGAGTGCACTTGGTCCTCCTGATTTTTCCTGATCTCGAAGAGGATTTGGAGGTGCTCCTCTGCGAGATGTTTAGCAAAAGGGTGGGGTTGATCCTCCTCCTCCTTGCCAATTTCTTTGTCAACCTCTGTGTTGAAATCCATGCTTGTACCTGTAAGTTTTTCTAGCTGCTAGCTTGGAGGAATTTCCTCTTCCACCTTGCAACTCCCATCTCCATAGTACTTTTCGCTTGGCTTGACCATGGGAGGGGCCAAAAAATGAGGGTCTAGAGTGTAACATGCGCCTAGGGGTGGTGCTTCCTCTTTAGCTCCACTCAAACTCTGCAGCTGTGGTGGGGATGGGGGTAAGTGAGCCGTGGAGGAGGTCACCTCCAATCTGACCAGGCTAGCTTCAAGGAATTACAGAGGAGTCGACTGTGTCCTTTGGGTGGAATGGCAAGAGTGGGCAAAGTGGGTGATGAGTGCACGTTGGGAGGTGGTTAGTATGTTGGCCCGAGAGAATCGTGCTCTTGTTGCGTGCACCCTTCTTGAACTTCCCATGATCCCGAGGCATGACGTGGGGGGTGCGGAGATGGAGGATGGATAGGAAGGAAGCTAGGGGAAGAAGTAGGTTGGAGTGGAGGGAGGCGGAGAGGGGCATTATCATAGAGAGAATAAGAAAAAATTCATTTTCCTGAGATCTGAGGAACGTTTCCATCGAGAGAAGAACAATGGTGCGGTCGTTTGCATGAGAGTCGAGGAGAAAATCAACAGAGAGATTGCACCGGGGAGGGATTGGGTTGGAATGAGCTGGGCTGTGTATCTTATCCCCATGGGAGCTGGATGTGACCTCTGCAAACTCCATTGAAGTGTGAAGTGATTGTTGCGTTCTTCTGGTATGCCTTGCATGGTTGGCTCACTTGCCCAAGAGCCCATCTAGGCACACTAACATTAATCGTCACATGGTGTAGACCATGGAGGAGTTAATGGGAAAGGGCTGGTGGTCGGCGTTAATAACTCCCTCGACTGCCTTATTCCAGCTGTCCCCCCAATATTGCCATGTGGCACCCCATTCGAGTAACTTGCATATCTAATGTTAGGAAAAGTCTTTATTCCTAAATACTTAGTTCAGGATGGCCAACAAAAATATAATCCATAGCACCCTAATAGACCTAGGAGCAATTATCAATGTTATGACAAAGGACACCATGTTTAAACTTGACCTAAGGGAACTATTGAGACACACACCTACTATACTCCAACTAGCAAACAAATCAATTGTAAATCCTAAGGGAGTTTTATAAGATGTGATGGTATCTATTGATTCATGGGAGTACCCAATAGATTTCATAGTGCTATAAGCTAAATCAAAACTCAATGGGTACCCCCTCATCCTAGGAAGACCCTGACTAGCTATATTTGATGCATATATCAATTGTAGGGCACAAAACATGACCATGACAAATGATCAGTGATAAAATAAACTTATACTATACCCCCTTGCTAAGCCACTTATTGACGTTGAAACACCTAATTGGGTAGGACAAGAGGAAGGAGAAGAGACATTTCAAATCACATTGCAACCTTTCCTTACACTTGAAACAACACTATCCATAAAGAATACATATGAAGACACCTTCATCTCAAATTACATGTGAAATTTGTATCCAAGCTCTATACATATGAAGACACCTTCATCTCAAATTACATGTGAAATTACATGGGAATACACTAGCTAAGAAGAGGAAGGTCAGTCTAAAAATTATGTTGTTGTGAAAGAGACCTCTTGACAATACTTACTTATTATTGAGGTTGAACAAATTGTAACAAAAATAGTGGAAATTTCTCCATCCAAAACTCTAAAAATCAGCAGTAATTTGATTGTTTTCCAAGAACAACGACTACTATATGTTCTCAAAAGACATACATCAACCTTTACATGGGATTACAAAAACATGAAGGACATTCATCTAGACATTTTCAAACACCACATTTATATCAGAGATGATTCTTCACCCATTAGGAAACTTCAAAGAAGAATGAACCTTGCCTTGACATAGTCAAAGGAGAGTTGCAAAAACTCCTAGATGCAAGATTCATCTACCCAATCTCTGATAGTGACTGGGTGTCACCATTGGTTATAGTGCCTATAAGAATGGAAAATGGAGAGTGTGTGTGGATTAATAAGGGCTCAACAAGGACATAAAAAAGGACCACTTTCCCTTACCTTTCATTGATCAAGTACTAGATGCCTAGCAGGTAAAAAGTATTTTTCATTTTTATATGGGTTTAGTGGATATAACCAATATAGATCAGCCCCGAGGACCTAGAAAAAAAACACATTTACTTGCCCTTGGGCACATTTTCCTACAAGGTCCTTCCTTTTAGCCTATGTAATGCTCCTGCAAACTTCCAACAAGTTGTCCTTGACATATTTTCAAATTTGGTACATGACACTCTAGAAATCTACATAGATGATTTCACTCCATATGGGAATTCATTCCAGGAAGCCTTAATTAATCTATAAAATGTATTGAAAAAGTATGAGGAGATGAATTTGTCACCAAGTAATTATGAAAAATGCAACATGCTCATGAGTGAAGGAATTGTCTTAGGTCATGACATCTCTTCTAAAGGGATTGGATTAGATCAAGCTAAAGTAATCATAATCCAATACATGTATATGCTTTAAAAGCAAAAAGATGTGAGAAGTTTTATAATTTATGCTGGTTACTACTGAAGGTTCATCAAAGATTTCAACAAATTGGCCTCCTACTTGTTCACTCTACTCTCCAAAAGTATAAATTTATGCTAGACAAAAGATTTCCAAACAACCTTTGACAACATCAAATAAAAACTTATCTCATCCCCTATATTGTAAGGTCCCAAGTGGAATATTACATTTCACATACACACAAATGCATCTGATAAGGCATTAGGGGTAATTTTAGGCCAACAAGAAAACAAGGATCCATTTGCAATATATTTTATCAGCAATAACCTATTTGGAGCTAAACTAAACTATAGAGTCACTAAGTTATTATATATTGATTAATGATCTTATTGCACTATCTATTTGATCTAAGATAAGCGTGACAACCACATTCTTTATCCCATGTTTCTTGAATTGGAATTTAAGATTACATATCACCATCCTAGTGTATGGATGGATAAAAAATAAAGGACTAAGATTAGGCATCTCATGTATTGGCATATCTCGACCAATGGCTAACCGACTAATCTCACAAGTCAAGAGGTGGAACTCTTCACATCTAGGGATTAAGTGATATGGACCCCCCCTAAAAAATTATCTCTAACAATCTTTCAAATGCCAAATATAGAGATATATGGGACTTTCAAGCTCACCCTAGAACCATGAGGTGGAACCTCTCCACATACGGAAATCCGGGCATCCTGGCTTCCCAAATGGTTTTCACTTAACAAAATCCCCAGACATTAATGGTTTGGATATCTAGGGCAACAAATCACTCCTAAGCTTACTTTGGAACCCTAAGACGATACCTTGATACGATACCTCTACCCTATACAAGAATCTAGGCATCTGGACTTCCCAAATGGTTGATGCTAACAGTTCCTTCCATATACTGGATGTTTCAGATATTCAGGGCACTAGACCTCTCGATCTTTCCATGGAACCTTACCATGGAACCATGAAGCATCCTGAATCCATGATCCAGAAATTTCCATAAATCACTTTTAAAAAAGAGTCGGATTTGGATGTCTAATTGGCATCAAATGACACATGGATCCAATGTGGCATGACACATCATAACATGATCAAACTCTAGGCTGACATGGCACAATTACATGTCATCGCCACATGGAAACTGACCTAGCAATTATGTACAAATATGATGACATGGCATGACACATGGATGATGACATCAACAGTCCTCTAGGCATCTAACAAAACCATGCTATAACCTCATTATATCCGGTATTTGTGGTAAATACCTGCACTGTATTGTTTGAATGTCCTGATGGTCAGATGCTAGATACATTTCCCCACGCTGAGACCTGAATTCATTTGGATATCCGAGACCCGGGACCCCTTACCACCATGTTACTTTGAAAAGGGCTAGATCCAAATATCTTACAGTTGACAACGATAAGATGGTTGGGATATACTGACCCTCCGATTCAATGACTAATATTTAAGGGTGTGAAACCAAAGACTTATGCATGATAGCAGGCCCACAGTCGACCCGAGAAAATCTTAGGCTAACACCTGTCATCCTCCATGGCGCTTTGACTACCACCTGACACTACACTTCCTCATTGACATCACTCCCACATGCTCAGACTCTTTCACTTACACAATTTCGATAGGTGGGAACCTTGACCCATTTGGCTGGATCTAGGATCTGAGGTTTTCACAAGGGCTAATTATTCTAAATTCCAAATTTCTGGACCTAGATATCAACAACCGAGATGCGTCAAACCTCAGATTCAACAATTGAGGTTCAACCCCATCTCACAAACACATAGAGGACATGAGCCCTCCCCTTGGACCCACTCCAATCATGTGGTGACACTTGTCCTCTTCCAATAGGTTCGGTTGACCAACATGTGGCACAGTATGTCAACATGACATCATTCACATGTGCTCATCTCCTCCACTCATAAACTTGCAAAGGGGTATATTCATAACCTTTGCTTGAAACCTTGCCCCTTCGATAATCTAGGGATCCCGAGAAAACATAATGTAACAAGTCTTTGGAGTGTCAGATCTATGGTCCTATAGATACATTTTCCCCCACATTTGATAATGAGTAAGTTAAGCTGTGGAACTTTACTAGTTGAATTGTGACCATCTGGCCTCTGAGAATTCTATAGAGGTTGGTTAAACAAAGACTGAATGCCCAGATCTTTGGATATCCCGAATCTGATGCTTCTCATGTTTTAATTTATGTGATGGGATCAAGATACCGAATTTAGGGCTCTCTTTTCCCAGCTTTGACTAGAATGTGCCCACTTCCTGCACAAGGCCATGAGGAAAACCTTCCTACTCACTTTACTAAATCACTTCGATGATTTCACATGGATTTGAAACAATTTGACAGGTTATCGACCCAAAACATTCATGCATCTAAGGTAAGGAACTCTCCAGGGAAACAACTCTGGAACTCTTGCAAATTCAATCCTATTGGCATAATGTTCTTGCAATCCAAGAAACATCAATGAGAATCTTGCCATATTCAAGCAAGGAATAATCAAGTTTTGGCCTGAATAAGAAACTGGGACTCAAAGGATGTTAACACTTCTGAAGAATGCAAAAATCAACACCCCCCCACACACACATCGAGCATGCATTCATCTCATTAAACATATCAATTTTTAGAGATATGATAACCTAAAATTAAATGCCATGCATGCATAGATCACTAACTGTGTACTCATTTCATTCTTTTCAAAGTTACTCAGTGAACCATACAATTTCATATAAATTGTATTAATACACATATTATATAGAGTATGGTGAGTACACAATAAAAGACTTATCTATTTCAAAATAAGGCTAGACAATCCAAATTGACTAAGGGTGAATGATTTTCCACCCAAACATAKGGTCATATGTGTTGTCTCTCTGCAATTTGGCCACCCTTGTGCCAAGCCATGATACCACCAGGAAAATCTCTTAGGCTCTCAGAGAAATTAGGAAAAGTGAAGGCCACTCTCCTTTACACAACCACTGGTTGAAAATACTTACACCAACCATGCCAAGGGCCTCCACAAGGTTTATCAAATGCCTTGCTATGTTCAAGATCACAACCCTCTCAACTTAGGTCGGGTTTTGGTTCTTCACACCATCCATGCAAACAATCTGGCTTTGAAACTCCTACCTGTCTACTCCACACGTGGGTTCTCTCCCTGCTCTCAACAAATCTCCCCTTGTCTCCCTCTCTGTCTTTGACCTCCTTTCATAGTCTTTTTCTCTTTTTATCTTGCACACACATTTTGTGTTTCTCTTCCCTACCCCTAAGAAGGTTCTCGATCTACTCTCCCCTTCCTTTTGTTAGAAGGAAATCGTGGGGTCGAAGGTGGTACCTATGTACCTAGGCTGCCAACTTTCAATTTTCCAACCTTCTCTCTCCATATATCTTAACTACTATTTTTTTTCTTTAGATTCATAAAAAGGGAAAGACTGATTATTCCCAAAAATAGTTCAATAAGGTGGCTTGGGATCATTTAGCCACATTGAATCCCCTCTATGCATCCCCACTAATTCATCTAGTGATGTCATGGCTAATACTTGTGCTCCACCCTTCAGTCAGTTGTTTGGATTTCTTTTATTAAACAATACAAATTACAAAATTTACAAGCCATAGTGTTAACACTCAAAAATTTCTTTGGGTTGTATCAAGGAAAACCCCGTGGTAACTGTTTCAACCAACTTTAGATTGTATTCTGACCTATACAACTATAGAGGGCTCTCTTAGATGTCTAATGATTGGTAATAACTCAAGGGTTTCATCAATAAAGGCATAGAGTTCATATTTTGCAATAGGACATGTTTTTTTTTGTTTTAAAATGGTTGGTAGGAAAAACAAGGAAAAGATACCATTGGGCAATGGAGTCAAGGCCTGAATTTCAATGTTTTTATAGTCAACAACTGGTTGGTTTCTTCCTTCAGATTTAAGGAAAAATAGGTGCTATGCTCAACAAATAAATGATGTGAGATGAGAGATGGAAAGGAGAAAAAATACCACTACACTACAGRCATCAATCAGTGGATGAATCTCCAGTGCAACTATAGAATAAAGGACACAAAGATTAATTACTAAACAAAGCATCAAATGAAGATGAATTATGTAAAAKTAACCATTTACACATAACACGCATCATCAATGTGAAAGGAGCATCAAACATGGATGAATTCCTAMCACTTACTCTCATACAATGCTAGTAGAAAAACATAATTGTGGACATGATATACAAGAAGCACATACTGAACATAAACACCGTGATGAATCTCAAATTTCAGAAAAAAAAAATCTGCATTAATTTCAAATAAATAAACAAGTTTTGATCCATAGTACAATAGTCCTCCATGCTCCAAGAGAGTCATCCCATCCTTTTAATAGAAAATTACATCAATCATATCTTTAGGAGGTCGAATCCTACTCCATGCATCAGATTCTATGCCTTAGAGACACGTGGCAAATAAAAAATCCAACTAATTCCTTGATTCCTGGAAACTGTCTTTTAGAATAAATGCAACCACAACCAGCTCATTGCATGGAGATTTAGTGGAGCTGAATCTTAGGTACAAGTGTCCCTTGGTATCTAACAACTCTATGAGAACCCATTTGAACCTCCTTAGATAGGTGACATCCCTCCTACAACTCAGATTTATCAGTCTGTCATCGTTTGCAATGCAATTTCAGGATTCGCTGTAAACTTCCCTGTAGGTGATGATTTCCACTTTTCTCCAAAAATACGAATTGGGTCAGGATGATTTTTGGTCAAAACATCAATAATATTACTATTTATTTCCACAAATTGTTTTAGAAGAACCCATATTGACATTTAAAAGTTATGATAAAAATACAATTTTTCTGTGTACCAGGTGATTTTGCAGCGCACAATGATTTTGTAGCATGCAGTGAGTTTTGTAGTGCACAGTGAGTTTTGCAGCACACAATGAGTTTTACAACACGTAGTGAGTTTTGCAGTGTGTAGTGAGTTTTGCAGCATAGTGATTTTGTCAGCGCACATTGAGTTTTACAACACATAGTTGCAAATGGAAATGAAAATAAGAAATGATAAAGATTCCTTTTGAAACCGACCCTTGGAGATGTTGGCTGATGCCAGGCGCTAAAAACAATATTGGTGCTTACAAACATGACTTTGAAAACTGCTGACAAACCTCTAACCTTAGCTATGAAAATCATGGTGCTAATAACTAGATCCAATGGAGATGCTATCCTCCCTGTGAGGTAGCAAAGAACAATATATCATGTGCCTTATCCATCTGAAACCTGATGACAATCCAAGCCAAAACTACTGCTCCAAACTTAAAACTGAAAATTCATGCTGAAAATCAAAACTGGAAATTGCTAAAGGAAATTCTCATGGTACCGAGCTTATTCACACTCCTACCTACCCTAATTTATTAAGCACACATGTCAAATCAACTGATTTCATACTTCCAATAAATCCAGTCAAGTAAGTCGTTTCTTGACTACAGCTTGCTTTCAACTCCTCCAGTCATAAAGTCAAAACTGAAATAGGATAAGTTATTCCACCATCTGAAACTGTTTCCATGTTTAAACATTACATAGCTCATTTCCATTGAATATTCTAACAGAGCTGCAAAAGGGTCCTTGAGAGCAGAAACAACTCTCACTTCCTTATGACCAACAATGAAATAATCTTTAAATGGTTCTTTCTGACTGTTCACATTTTCTATGTCATAAAAACATTTTTTAAAAGCACTTGGATTTTTACATGAAGGCTACTTGCTGGCTGAAAATTCATTTTCTACAAGAAGAATAGACCTCAGAGTACTAACCTTAGGCTTAAGGTCATAGTACTTGTAACAGTGAGCTAGTGCAGTTTGGCATCCTACTTTATACTTCTCTGAATCAACGAGTAGTGTTTCATGTGTTTTCGTTTCATTCTCTTCTTGTTCTATCTCAAGTTCCATAAGGAGCTTCTGTAAAAATTCTAAGTTGTCCTCTTGACTAAGGACATGACACAAATCCATATAAGATAATAACAAGGAACAAAAATCTTCACACCAATGATGCTTAGAAGACAAATCAATCCATTTTCTAAAATTTTGAAAAGAAAGAAGGGCTGCCACCAAAATTGTTGTTATGTTTGATGAAGTATCTGGATCGAAAGCTAAGCTTGGAATTCTGAAGACAGGAAACTCTTCATACCCCGATCTCTTTGAAAAATGAAGTTGCCGTGAAAACTTTAGCTCTGGATTCTTCTGCCAGTGGAATTACCTTCCAACTGATTTTCTGATGTGTGGAGTCGCCAGAGTAGAAATAAAACCAATATGTGCCTAAGTGTGTGATGCTCTCAGGCCTTATAACTATAACAATGTCGTTCTTCCCAAGGAAAATAATAACAATTGTTCCCCAACAACAACGCCAAAATGTTAACACTTAGAAATTTCTTTGGGTTGTATCAATGAAAACCCCGAGGTAACTGTTTCAACCAACTTTAGATTATATTATGACCTGTACAACCAGAGAGGGCTCTCTCAGATGTCCAATGACTGGTAACAACTCATGGGTTTCATCAATAAATCCACATAGGTCAGATTCTGTAATAGGACATGTTTTTTTTTTCTTTAAAATGGTTGGTAGGACAAACAAGGAAAAAGTACCGTTTGACAATGGAGTCAAGGCCTGAATTTCAATGTTTTAACAGTCAACAATTGGTTGGTTTCTTCCTGCAAATTTAAGGAAAAATAGGTGCTATGCTCAACAAATAAATGATGTGAGATGAGAGATGGAAAGGAGAAGAAATACCACTACACTACATGCATCAATCAGTGGATGAATCTCCAGTGTTGCTTTAGAAGAAAGGACACAAAGATTAATTACTAAACAAAGCATCAAATGAAGATGAATTCTGTAAAAGTAACAATTTACACATAACAAGCATCATCAGTGTGAAAGGAGCATCAAACACAGATGAATTTCTACCACTTACTCTCAAACAATGCTAGCATAAAAACATAATTGTGGAAATTATATACAAGAAACACATATTGAACACAAACACCATGATGAATCTCAAATTTCAGAAAAAAAAAACTTATGCATTAACTTTAAAGAAATAAACAAGTTTTGATCCCCAGTACAATAGTCCTCCCTGGTCCAATAGAGTCGTCCCCTCCTTTTAATAGAAAATTACATCAATCATATCTTAAGGAGTTCGAATCATACTCCATGCATAAGATTCTATGCCTTAGAGACACGTGGAAAACAAAAAATCCAACTAATCCCTTGATTCCTGGAAACTGGCTTATGAATAAATGCAACAACAACCAGCTCATTGCATGGAGATTTAGTGGAGTTGAATCTTAGGTACAAGTTTCCCTTGGTATCTAAATACTCTATGAGAACCCATTCAAACCTCCTCAGACATGTGGCAACCCTCATACAACTYGTATTTATAAGACTGTTAGCGTTTGCAACRCAATTTCGTTTGCAGCCTGTGGGTGGAGGGGTGTGTTACAAATTGGTATCGGAGCTTTTGGTTCAAACACTGGGCTGGTATGGGTCAAGTCTGTTGGTTAGAGTCTTGTGGTTGAGATTGAATTCTTACCTTGAAGTTGAAAATCTCGGGAGGAATGGCATTGCAGAATCTATGCAGGAGCTAGAATGTCAGAGATCCTTTGTAAGGGTTCGAAGGATCGTGATCGTCCCTTTCGAATTCAGGAGCAATATCCACTGTGGGATCAAGAGAGATATGGGATCGATGTATCAGAAGGAAGGTGAACAAGGGTCGTCCAATGAAGGCGAAGCAAAAGTTAAGTCACAAACATCAGATCTCATAGGAGAGAAATCGACGGTGGGGAGTCATTGCGGGGATCAAGAAGAAAATTAAAGTTTCTACAAGTTGTGAGCCCACAATCGCTCAGGATCGTTGATCTTGTTAGATCAACAGATCAACGGTGGATATCGATCACACTACAGACGAGTATCTTCACTTTGTAGAGATCAACAAGGAAATTAAAGAGTGAACGAGTTGAGTCTCTGCAATCACTTGTGGTCGTTGATCTTCAAGCAAGAGACACGTGTCGATAGATTGGCCAGTTCGAGAATTCAGAGTTCGAGAGAATTGGAGTGTGCTATTATGGAAACTCCCAAAGCCAAAATTTTCGAAGCCTGAAGGGTTGAGGTGGTGGGGCATGATGACATCACCTGGAGGTGATGTGGACCCTGAAAGGTTAAGTAGTTCAAAATTCAGAGTTCGGGAGACTTGAGGAGTGCAAGCGTAAAATCTTCCGAAGCCTGAAATTTCGAAGTGACGTGGCTCACTGACGTCACCTAGGATGACGTGGACACATGGTATGTGTGCCACATGCTAGTGATTTTTGAACCTATGGAGGATTTAAATGTCAGTTAGAACATGACACGTGTCACTCACCTGATTGGGCCACATGTCCGCTTCTAGTATTTCTCCACGTGGCGACAGATCGTGCAGTCTAGAGATTGGGAACTCCAGAGGAAAAATATGTGACAGTTTGCGTTGGGTCGAGAACTCCCAAAGGCCGGAGTACATATCGACCGTTGATCCCAGAAGACATGCGACAATAGATCTCATAGTCTAGAGACTTGGTACTCCGGGGGGGTTTTCAAGTCTCTACGAGTGAAAAGTGCCGAAGGCCGAAGGCCCGCAGACCATCAATCTAAGATCCCTTCGGGACATTTCTTAACCGTTAGATCAAGCAGTGGAAGGATGGCTTAAGCACTTCGACAGATATCACTCTGGGGAGTTGAGTGAATTGAAATTTGAAATGTCCCAGAGTCCTAGAGTAGAGATTTCACACGGTCTATTGATCTGAGACCCTTTAGGAGTTCTTGTGACCGTTGGATCCAGCAAAGGGAGCAGAGGTAAGTACTTTGGAGGATTGCAAATTCGGGGAAGTGGAAGACTCGAAAATGGAAATACCCCAGAGCATGAAATTTTCGAATTGGTTGAGCGCTTTCTATCTCAACGCCTGGTTACGTCGTATCTGTTGATCTCGTTGAAGCCTCCAGATGAGGGCAAGACCATCCATTCGACAAAATATTAAATCTTGACCATCTGTTTTTGCTAGTGGAGTTATTAAAGGCTTTGGTGAAGTGCAAATTTGGGGGAAAACAACTGAAGGCTAAAGTTTGGAGGAATTGGTCCCAACACTGGTCTCATGCTAAGGTAAGAAGGGCCTGGAAGTAAACCAACCCTCGGTCTTGGTGTTTGCGCAAGCTCCTATATAGAAAAACACAGAGCAGGGTGGTAAAGGGTGATTAAGCCTGCAGATTCGAACCATGGTCACTTGAAGCCTGGTTTGAGGGAAGCGCTTACGCAAGATGGAATTATGTATTAGCCAAGGATAACATGACACTATTATTTTGTGGAGAATTGGGATATACCCCTCATGAACTAAGAAAAAAAGAAGAAGGAATTGTAGCATTGTTTGGCAAGTCTCTTTATATGCATAATTCTAACAAAATGGTCACTTTCACATTTTGCATAATCAAGAGATTTAAACAGATCATCTCAGAATGAATATTTGAGAGATGGGATAAGTTGAGGAAGCCTCCAGCCATGCAAGAGAGCTCGAAGGCCATAATACTAGAGTTGGTAATGCAGAGATAGAGTCTAATGGATGCAAGGGTAGAGGAGAGAAAGAAACATTAATAGAAACTATAAGAAGCTTGAAAATAGAAGTGCAGAGCTACAAAGAAAACAATGAGGGGCTGATGTGAGAGAAAAGTCAAATAAATGATCGAGTGCTGCAAAAATTAAATCAATTGCAGAGGAAAACGAAGAGGGGATCAAAATCAAAACAAGAGGAAGAAGACATGTTTCATGAAAGAAGAGAGGATCGTGGAAGAGATGGTTATTCAAGAAGTGCTAGCAGAACTCATAGACAACACTCACCTTGTTACTCAACACAATTTTTTTATGCATCAGAAGATTCCGTAAGCAGTCCAGAGGTGTCTCCTGTTAGGCACCAAAGAAGGAGACATGAAGTGGACAGTTTGTTAGGAGAGATGAGGAAGCTTAAGCCACCCTCCTTTGATGGTGAAAAATAAAGGGAAGATGATGCTGAAGCATGGTTTCTTGGACTCAGGAAATACTTTCAATTGCATAACTATTCATCAAACCTAGAAGCCARAATTTCCACCTACCATCTACACGGGAAAGATGCAATATGGTGGGAACAACTGAAGAAATTGGTAATGAAAATAGGATCACTTGGAAGCAATTCAAGAAGCACTTCCAGAAGGAGTACCTCTTAGAKAATTTCTATGACAAGAAAATGCAGKGGTTCTTTGAACTCAGGTTGGGAAGCATGACTATGGAATAATATGAGAAGAAGTTCTTGGGATTGTTAAAATATGTCAGGTTCATTGATGACGAGAAGGTGAAAATACAACGATTTCTAAGTGGACTACCATCCTTTTATAAATAAAATATTAGGTATGATGAGCCCAAGACCTTGACTGAGGCCATCAAGAGGGATAAATACCTATATGAGAAAGGATAGGGAAGAGAATCCCTGCATAAATCTTGGAAGGATAAGAAGAAGGAGAAGTCTGATCAGAGGAGGAAAGGATTCAAACCTCCCTTCAATATGAATGAGCCTAATAGAAATCATCAAGATCAATATGCTAAGGGTGAATACAAGAAAGAAGACTCATTTGGAAAAAGGGGAAGACCACCAATCCAATGCTAGGGATGCAAGGAAGATCACCTATACAAGGATTTCCCACACATAAAGGACATAGTAAATACTGTGCACAACGTCCAAGAGGCTACACCAATCGAAGATATGGGAAGGATTTATGCAACCTTAGATGATTGATAAGAGAAATACCAGTCTAATATGATCGAGGTGGAAGGTAAGATCATAAACCATCTTGTTGCTATTTTAATTGATTCGGGAGCAAGTCATTGTTACATTAATCCTAAAACAGTGGATAGATTACATTTGGAGAAAAGTAATCTTGGAAAATCAAGTTTGGTTCAATTAGCCACTGGAACCAAAAGGAGAATCCATGATATGGCATAAGTTGTTCCATAAGTCTTAATGGTGTGAATACTAGTGTTGATCTAAATATCATACCCTTGGAGTCTTATGATATTCTAATTGGAATGGATTGGTTGGACAAGCATCATGGTGTCTTGATGGAGATGGAAAACAAAGCACTATGAAAGGAGTTCCAAGAGCCATCTCTATATGGGATATTTCGTCCTTACAGCTGAATAGATGTTTTAGAAAAGGATGTCAATTGTATGCTGCTCATGTGGAAGATCTAGAAAATACGAAGGGGCCAAGCCTTGAATATTTATCGGTACTACAAGAATTTGAAGATGTATTCCAAGAAATACCAGGGTTGCCACAAAGAAGGGAGATATATTTCTCAATTGATTTAGTGCCAGGAGTTGCCCCGGTGTCAAAAACACTGTACATAATGAGCACACAGGAGTTAAAAGAATTACAAATGCAGTTGGAGGAATTGTTGAAGAAAGGTTACATACATCCAAGTGTTTCACCTTGGGGAGCACCAATACTTTTTGTCAAAAAGAAGGATGGAACCTTGAGGCTGTGTATTGACTTTCAAAAATTGAATAAGTATACTATAAAGAATAAGTATCCTCTACCCAGAATTGATGACCTCTTTGGTCGGCTAAGAGGAGCGAAGGTATTTTCAAAGATTGACCCAAGGTCAGGATACCATCAGGTAAGAATAAAGGAAGAAGACATTCATAAGACAACTTTTAGAACTAGATATGGGCATTATGAATTTGTAGTGGTGCCATTTGGACTGACCAATGCACCAACTATCTTTACGTGCTTAATGAATGGCATATTCAGAAATTATTTGGATAATTTTGTCATAGTATTCTTGGATGACATACTTGTCTACTCTAAGTCTAAAGAGGAGAATGAATATAACTTAAGACTGGTATTGCAAGTGATGAGAGAACATCAGTTATATGCCAAGTTGAGTAAGTGTTATTTTTATCAAAATCAGATCCATTACTTGGGACACATTATTTCAGAGCAGGGCATAACAGTAGTTCCAGAGAATATTGAAGCCATTAGAGGATGGAAAAAATCCAGAAATGTGTCAGAAGTCAGATCTTTTATGGGATTAGTTGGTTACTATAGAAGGTTCATAGTAGGGTTCTCTAAGATTGTTCATCCCATCATTTATTTGCAAAAGAAGGGAACTAAATTTGAATGGACACCTAAGTGTGAAGAGAATTTTAATATGTTGAAGGAATTACTTACTAGTGTACCTGCGTTAAAGATTGTTGACCCATATGAGAGTTTTGTGGTATGTATAGATGCATGTAAGGAAGGACTTGGGGGAGTCCTCGTGCAAATGGACATGTCATTGGTTATGAGTCCATAAAACTTAAGGAGCATGAGAGGAACTATGCCACACAAGACTTGGAGCTTGCTGCCATTGTCCACACCTTGAATATGCGGAGGCATTATATCATGGGGAAGAAATTTGAATTAAGGAAAAACCACATTGGCCTGAAGTATCTTTTTGAACAACCAACCTTGATTGCCAAGAAACAAGATGGCTAAATTTTTTAATTGAATATGACCTCGATATCAAGCATATCAAAGGAAAAGAGAATAAAGTTGCCAATGCACTTAGTAGAAGAGTGAATCTCATGCATGCTACTGTTGTCAGTATGCATCAATCAGAGTTTAAGAGCAGAGTTTTAGATGTTCAGAGTTTTCTTGTTACAAATTATCATTACCTAGAGGTAAAGGAAATCTTACAACAAGGATATGTACAACATAAAATAAAGGAGTATGAGATAAAGGAAGATGGATTACTCATGCATAAGAATAGAATCTATGTTCCTAGTTCCGGATAACTGAGGAATTTGGTATTGAAGGAAATGCATGATGTTCCTTATGCCGGACATCCCCATTACTAGAAAATGGTTACAACAGTAAGAAGCCAATTCTTTTGGCCGAGAATGAAAAAGGATGTCGCTGATTACATTGCTCAATGTATGGAATGTTAGAGGGTGAAAGCTTAGCATAGGCACCCATCGGGTTTGCTGCATCCATTACCAATCCCAAAGAAGAAATGGGAGGTGATAACCATTGATTTCATAACTAAATTACCCAGGACAACAAGACAACATGATTCAATCATGGCGGTGGTTGAAATATTAAGAAAGGCTGCTCATTTTGTTCCTGCAAAAACAACACATACAAAAACTAATATTGCAAAAATTTACATGAGGGATATTGCTAGGTGTAACACCCTGTTTCCCCCAACTTGTAAATATAACTGGACTGGCCAAGAACTATGGCAAACTCATAAATGTGAATATGTGATGTAAATGGACCTTGAGGAAGAGGTTAATGAATGTGAATAACATTTTGAATTTATTACAGGACTGCTGAGAGGGGATGTGCAGAAAAAGACACCACGATGGCGGTGGAGGGAACCTGGAAAGGTGGCGTTAACTTCCACCGAGAATTAATACCGTATTTGGACTCCACTGGCCTGGAGAACCAAAAGTGGCTCGCTGGCTCTGAGTTTAATGCCTTGCAGGCTGGTAGGTTGATGGCTTAATGAGGGATGGGGAGGTGAACCGCCTATCCGTAGAGCCGTCAGGCCTGATCAACGCGAGGGTAATCGCGCCACACACAACCTCGCAAGAGGATAAGGTGTGGGGAAGAAGCGATTGGAGAGGGAAGACGCGAGGGGAACTCTGGCATTATGCAGAGTGAGTGATAACAGAGAGGAAAGATTGCAACCTTCGCTCCTGGTCACTGGCAGGCAGGGAGACGCAGTCTCACAACATCGTGGTCTTAGCTCAAGGGTGGCTAGTGGTAAATCCGCTGGGAGTTGCTACACCTACGGTTGGGTGGAAACAAGCACCCCTCTCAGCAGTTGCACTCACTTCTGGTGTTATTTCTGATAAGTATTTTACATATTGCATCTTGAAATTCATATACTGACATATATGCTCATAGAACTGTGAAATCGTGAACGATTACAGTATTAGAATGTCTGTGCAGAGTTTGATAAGAAATAATAGATATATGCTTATAACAGAAAGGCCACGTATGGCTTATGATGATAAATGAATTTAATTATGCATGAGTTGAACCAAATCAGACTTCCAGTCCGTCCTCGGGAATTTGCTTCCCCTTGTCTATCTCTCAGAATGCCCCGGAAGAGATCTCTTCACAGAGACTTTTCCTCCTTGGAAAGGTTCACCAAGAACCTGGAAAAAGGACTTGAATGCGCAAGTCTTAACAACCCTGTACGAGGAGGAATGACCCTCCTAAAATCCTGAAGTAGCAGCGTAGAGATAAGCATCAATTGACGGACGAGATCCCGTCGAAAGATTCTCGGGTCATTCACCACCGTTAGACTGACGAAAGAATCAAGGGCGTTATATACCTTGCCCCTTCTCCCTTTATCTTCGTGAGTAGCGAGGAAATCGGGATCGTAGACCCCCAAGGTCTAGGAGAACATTTGGACCGTTGATATTTCGACATCCACGAAGTAGTGGAAGAAGGCGCGAGGTGGGACAGATCTGAGCCATCAGATTGACTGGAGAAGGAGACCTAGACCATTGGTTTCTACGTCTGGGGTGCACTAGAGTAAGCATATAGAAGGGGGAGATCGACAACCGTTGGATCTCATTCGGAAATCCCGTCAGCTGTTGGATCGGGTTAATACGCTCGGAGTTTAATCTCTGGAGTGAGCGTAGGAAGAACGGATCTAGACCATTAGATCATGGTCCAATTACCCGTCAGCCATCAGATCGGACAGGAGGTGCATGGGGTTTAACCCTTCTCACGCCAGGCAGAAGTCCCAACTGTCATCGGGATATCGGTGCTCGGGAAATCGGAGTTCTCGAGGTCATGAAAGTCGGGACATTTTAAGTCTCGAAACCTCGAGAGTTAATCAAGACCATCCATATGGA
>SNQJ01S0130081.1:49663-63703 GCA_010110895.2 Picea sitchensis
TGAAGTGGGGCCCCTCCTGTCATGTCGAACACCGTGTCCCGTTTCCCTCTCTGCCACATATATTCCACCTAACCGTGCAATGGGGCCGTCTCCCACTGGCGGTTCCCTACCCCTGTTGAGGTTCGACGGTGGCAGAGTCGAACGTTTAGACGTTACTGTAGCGTCGAGGCGCGAAATACAAATAGGCACTGTGTTCAATTTGAACCGTGAACATGACCCACGATCACATGGGAACGGAGAAGGAGAGAGAAAGAGCCATCTTACGCTGGGCCTCCATGGTTAATTAGGGGTTCGAGTCCAGCAGAAGACCAGAAAAATTATGATTTAGGTAGCGGGTGTGTTACACTAGGTTGAATGGGATATCTAGGACAATTGTCTTAGACAAAGATACAAATTTTACCTCCAATTTATGGAGGGGATTGTTGAAAGGATTTTCTACAAATCTAAAGTTTAGCACAACATACCATCCACAGTCAGATGGGCAAACAGAGAGGGTCAATCGAGTAATTGAATATACGTTGAGAATGCATGTGATGGATAAGCCATCTAAGTGGGAAGATTACTTGCATTTGGTTGAGTTTACATATAATAATGAGTATCAAGCTTCATTGAGAATGATCCCATTTGAAGCCTTGGATGGTAGGAAATGCAATACTCGAGTGAGCTGGGACAACCCAACAGATAGAGTGGTACTTGGGCTAGAGTTGCTCAAGGATATGAAAGATCAGATGGTTAAGATCAAGCAAAATTTAAAGGCATCTCATGATAGACATAAAGTCTATGCAGATAAGAACATGACAGATAGAGAATTTAAAGTAGGGGAACATGTACTTCTGAAAGTGAATCCCAAGAAAAGATCCTTGAAATTAGGTAGTTGTACAAAGCTGACAGCCAAATTCTGTGGTCCATTTGAAATATTGGATAGAATAGGGCCAGTTGCATACATGCTTGCATTTCCTGCTTCCATGAATGTGCATAATATATTTCATGTATCTTTACTAAAGAAATATGTACATGATCCTAACCATGTTATTGATTGGCATCTGATTCAGGTAGAGACAGAGGGAGACTTTCAGGTCCAGCTAGTGCGAGTATTGGACAAAAAAGTCAAAATGCTCCGAAATCGAGTTATAGAGATGGTAAAAGTTTAGTGTATTTGCTATGGTCATGAAGATACTACCTGGGAGCACGAAGATGCCATGTGGGTAGGGTACCGACATATTTTTGAATAAATTTTGAGATTTTGATCTCTATTTTGTATATGCATTGAGAACAGTGCCAAAATAAGGGGGAAGGGATGTAACACCCCGGGTTTTGAACCCCCATTTTAAATAATGTATTGTTACACTGCTGAGAGGTCAGAGTGCCCCAAACAATTATTAAAAGACTCGTGTTCCTAAGAAATGTAATGTTTTGATCATTATTAATAATAAATACATCGTTGGCTGCTAGATGGACAAGGACTAGAGTTATAGGGGGTTATGATTCCACAAGAGAGGGGGCTTGAGGGGCTAAATGTTTATTCCTATTTTTGATTACCCTTTTGCCTAATCCATTACATGAGCTTCTTGGGGGGGAGTCCAAGAGGTTCTTGATTCCCCATGAGATACTTAAACCAACCCCTGGTCTGTGGGGGGAGGGGGGTTGCTCATTGACTTCTTCTTTCATTCCATTCTTTCCCTGACGCATTCATTCACTGATTGTTCATTGTTTTTCACCTTGGGTGGAGATATCAATCCATTCATTTATGTCACCCATTCATCTTCCTCATCTGTGTCTCGGCTTGGGGAAAGGAAAACAAACTACTGAAGAGCATCCAAGGTATCGTTGGCTGTAGAGGTCGCTGGTGTAATCCAACCATGACTTGAGGCCTACACGTCTGAGATGTGTTGGCCTATTTCCATATTTGTTCACAGTTGCAAGTCCTAATATTTCCAACATGGATATTCTGGAACAATTGCACTGGAGCCCTGGAAGGAGAAGAATTGCAAGAGGGATTTCATGGAAGAGAAGGGTGGAGGTCCATTCTCTTGGGTGGTGCAAGCTGGGTAGAAGAGAGCTGGGTACTTGGATTTCTGTGAGTGTTGGGAAAGCCTGTGAGATCTTGAGTGTTGACTGGTTCAAGAAGCCAAGTAACACTCTAGAACCGTCCTTGTGGATTCATAGCCCTGGCTCGGGGGTGACACTCTTGTTGAGATTTGGAACAGTAGTGTCTATGGTTGGGTGGAACGTCCTTGGTCTACAGCTAGTTGGTGTCTTCTTTTATAAAGATAAGTGATCTATGTTATGGTATTATTTATCTGTATATGAATGTATTCCTCTGTATATTTATTTATCATTTCATTGAATCTTTAGAATATTCATGCTTTCCGGTTATTGCTGTGCATGTCGTTAGATCTTTTCTTTTATGCATCCTTATTAATTTAAAAAGGTATCGGTAAGAGAAAGAAGTCCAAGTTGGGTGGGCTTGAAGGTAGCATACCTTGACCTATGGTGGCGGGGTGTGTTACAATACACCGTGTATCACTGAAGATAAAATTCTTCAGTGATATAGTGTATATCGTTGAAGATAAAAATGTTTAGTGATATCGTTTGTATCGCTAGAGAAAAATATTTTAGAGGGTGATATATTGACGAAGAAAACTTTCGTTGAGTGATGTATCAGTGAAAAAAACTTTCGTCAAAGAATGTATCGATGAAGAATATATTTCGCCAACAATAAATCACTGAGGATTTTTTTTTTCACCAGCGATATATGGACGAGGTATAGTTTTTGTCTGCAAAATGGAGGAAGAAAGAAGAGGAAAATTAGTGGTTTTTAAATATCTACGTAGAGATCAGTGATCAAGACCCCAATAAAGATGAAATTTTATAGAGAGTTCAAAAAGAAGGCACGAAGATGCTTAATTGGCCTTCTAGAAAAATTCAAAAGGGTTTGGAGTGGAGATGCCAAAACATGGAAAATCCACTATTCCCAAACACGTTTTGGGGATTTTTGAAACCTTTAGAGGAGGAAAAGGGACCCTAGATCTCCAAACCATAAAAAATTATTTAGCCACCACTTTACCTACTCATCAATATGGATAACTTTGTCTTGAGGGATTTTTTCGCAGTTTTGTTTTGTTAGGGAGATAGTCATTTTCTGCTAAAAATTATAAGTATGGAGGAAATGCAAAATGGTCAAAGTTTCCAAATCCATATTGATGCATAAGTTGGATGGAGCATCATATTATGAATCTAAGAGTTTTTGTGTATTCACAATCAAGAATACTATCATCGCCCAATACAAATTTTTCCTGGTTCTCTCCATATTTCTTTCTACATGTGGAAAAAGTCATCCTTTGAGATTATTTGTACCAATGAAAAAGGGAACAAGTAAGTAAAAATGACAAATTTAGGAAGCCATAAATTTTAGCTCAGAAATTAGAAAAATTCATGAGTACAACCATTGGAAAGGTAATCCATAAGAAAACATGACAAAAGTATTAGGTTCTCTTAGAAAGCATATGGTTGTTTCATAAAGTTGTAATAAAAGGGACAATTAGACTCTGTGAACCATGCAATTTCTCAATGTGAAGGTTTTCCAAATAAAGTTAATTTTAGGAAAATATTTCCAGATGATAGAGGTACATGCTAGATGAGAGTATTAGGTAAGGAAGACTGCAAATGCTCATAATGCTAGCTGCCTAATGTTATGAAGGCACATTTGGGACAGAAACAACCTGACAAATAAAAAAGGGCCTGAGTTTTAATAACATAGAATTATTGATGAACATGGGAATACACAAGCATAGAGTATTGTGTCAAGTAATGTTAACAAGAAGATCAAATGACATAAATGAATATTGTGTGGGTCTGTTGTAGATTAAAATTCTAGGGTCCAATGGACATGGAAGTAAGACAGGGCTTGTAGAGTTGGTTGAGAAATGAAAAGTTGATAATGAATCAACAAGAGCCACTACAAGGAAAATACCTTGTAGCGGAGGTTATAGCGAAGGTTTTTAGTGTTACACAATTGGAAAAAATGTCCAAAAACACCTCCGTGAAAACATCTGTTTTTGGTAGTGGATGTTTTTGCAGAGATTATAATGGAACTTCATTATAACTAAACAAATCTAGGCGGGCAGAGGTTTTAGCGGATGTTTTTCTAGGCGGTGCGCTTCATGGTGTATATGCACAAGTGCATTCTCAAACTTAAAGCACATATGCTTACATTTCACCGAAATCACTAGGGCAGTCCTAAAATATTGAGGCACCGATGCGTTTATAAATAATAACGCATTGGTGCTTTAATAACAACAATGCACCGGTTGAATCTATGATACCATGCACCACTTCGTTCTCAAACTTAAAACATCGATGCTTAAATTTCACAGAAAGCACCGGGGTTGTCCAAAAAATATTGGGGCATCGACGCTCTTATAAATCATAACACACCAGTGATTTAGTAACAACAATGCACCAGTATAATCTATGATACCATGCAACAATGCGTTACAGGACGAACTCGAATGGTGCATGAAATTTAGAATGCACCGATGCGCTTTTTTAATTAAATGCACTGGAAAACCATTTATTATTATTATAATTGTTGTTGTTAAAATAGTATTACAATTGGTGCTTGTTAATTATATATCAACACTGGTGCACATTTTATTACAACACCAATGCTTTTTATCATTAAACACACCGGGGCTTTTTAGCATTAAATGCATTGGTTTTCATTTTCTCTTTTTAGAAATATCGACCTGTGACAATGCAATTATTGTTATTTTTTAATTCCATTGTTCATAAAAAAAATGACATATATCTTATTATAGTATTCATATAAATTAAATTTTGAGTAGTGCATTTGGATATGATGTTTGGATTAATTTGTTATATCATCAGATTTCACATCTCTTCATTATAATATTTAATCAACGATGTAACATTTCACGACGACATTGGATAACACAATAGAATAAAATAAAATGTATTTTATTATATATGAATAAGAGGCTCTTTGTCATACAAAATGGGACACTTATTGGTACCCCCTTGTCTTTCAATTGTGACACTATATCGATTACATTAAACAAAATGTCTGATTTTCACAGACAATTATTTCAAAAAATACAACTTGCAGTGGTATCCAAATATATTGATTATCATTCTTCACTGGAAATGTTGTTAGTGCTCGAGCTACTTCCATGACTTGGGTTATTTGGTCGAATGTTTTGTTGATTGCCTCGATCATTTTCCTCTTCTTCAAGTTCCATTCCCAAAAATAAAAATAAAGTGTAATGAGTGTATCTACATTGGTGAGAATAATGAAAATTGAAATAAATAATATACATGAATGTAAATTGAAAAACGATGTACCATAGAAATAATTCAGTCATGAATGATACACATTCTTTCAAAACCAAATCTCATGCCTTCTCTCAACAACTCTTTTGTTGGCACATTTCCATACTTTGTTTCTTGCAAGTTTTATACCCCATAATAAATCATAGATTTAATATAAGGGATTTCTTTTCGTTTCATTAATTATAAAATGAGAGAAGTAAAACAACATAGATACTTACAAATTCCACAATTAATTTTTGATATGCTAACATATACTCACAACCCTTACTTAACCCAATGTCGATAAATTCTTCCAATGCCTTTTTTTTTGTATGTTAGCACCTGTTTGAAGACATTCAAGGATGGTTGTTGTAGAAAAACTTAAAATATACAAAAATGAAATCTTAAGTTAATGTTATAAGGAAATAACAATTACTCACAAACTTTGCTATCAACCCTTTATTTTCCTTTTCATCCTGGTTTATGTGCCGAATAGGTTCCATTTTGTTTTCTTTTATGCAAGAAAATACTTGAAAATTAATATTTAATGCTAAATTATTTATTTATATGCACCTAATAGAAAAATTCAATGATTTCATACATTTGAAGCACGTTGTTATTGAGATGGCTTCTCTTGCGATGCAATTATGTCCATTTATTTGACCATCTCCTTGTACATTTTTTTGGACATTCTTACTGACATATTTTAGATATTAGCTCATTGATCCTTTGAGATTTTCATAATCTTCCTAAAAAAAGTAACATGCAGAAAATAAACCATTTTTATATTGATATATGAAAACTGAGTATAACAAAATTGATATTAATAAAAGAATGCTTTGTAGTAATATATACATATTCTATAATTAAAGCATTTTTAGGAATATTATTTTTTGAGTGATTAATTTTTGTTGTTGTATGTTTTTTCTATTGCAAGTCTGACAGGTCTCATTGACCATTGCTATGGAAACACTCCCTGTAGTTTAGATATAAACCGATTCTTGGAATAATTGGATTGATTTTTGTATTTTAAGTGGAAGTACATCTATATGTTCATTTCACTATATCCCTCATGGTTTTGTAAACCCCCCCCCCTTTTCATTAACCTCCAACACCACTCCAGATGAGTTAAGGACCAATTCATCATCATTTGCATCTTCTATAATTTCTATTTTCTTAGTACGACATTCTGTTCCTTCGTTGTTGGTCCCTGCAGAAGATTAAACATATGTGAATTAATAGATTCTTTGAAACATGTTATCTAATATTCTTAACTATATTATTAATGAAAATTCAAAAAAGACTCATATTGAATAGTATTTTTTAATTCACCTGATTCATCCTTTTGCAATTTTTCCATCAAGATTTTACGCTCTTCTGCACTTAGATCACAAAGAATCTTATCGAACTTCCTCATTTTGTGGCTCTGCATGACACACACTAACCAATACATATTAGTTAAACTTACATATAGTCCAAACATATTAATTTCGTATAGAATTTACAAAGAACTTGTTTTTTTTGATGTGTTATCATTGTGCCAATCAGAATTTTTGTTACTTAAATTATTCTCACACATTTTTTTTTATCAATATACAATCTGTATCATTCAATACAGAATCTATTAAATATATTTTATAAATAAATCACATAATTTTTAGCTAAATAAATAAATAACAACAAATATGGTTTTCGATGCGCTGTAATAATATGAACACACCGATGCGTTTGATATAGGAAATGCATTGACATGATAAAATAAATTAAAAAAAAATAATTTAAATTACAACGGTGCGATATGTATCAATAACTGCACCACGACTAGAGTAAAAAAGCAAAAAAATACCATG
Source organism: Picea sitchensis (assembly GCA_010110895.2). Taxonomy (NCBI): domain Eukaryota; kingdom Viridiplantae; phylum Streptophyta; class Pinopsida; order Pinales; family Pinaceae; genus Picea; species Picea sitchensis. Next base: position 56,845 of record SNQJ01S0130081.1, read on the forward strand.
GATGAAAAAAATAATAGAAAACAAATTACACACCGATGAATGAAAAAATTTAAAAATTATGTTACAACATTTTCGGTGCGTTTTATCATTAAGCGCACCGGTGCGTTATAGTCAAATAGGCACACCGATAACCAAAAACTGTTTTTTTTAAACGTGATAGGGCCGAGAGGGTTTGGATCCGATGCAATAAGTGGTCCCCTTGCATCACATGCCAAATGCCTTATATATAGAAACATAAACCCATTAAATCTAAAATGCCTAAATTGAAAATCCCTAATTGTGAAGTGATAGTGGGAGTTAAACCCTAAGGTGAAATTTTGCAGTCACATAAGTAAGAAGAAGCAAGGGTTTGAGGTAAGTATGGATTTTTTTTTTTTTTTTTTTTTTTTTTTTTTNNTTTTCCTGAATAATTTTGTTGCTCTAAAAGGGTTTTGAGTGAATCACCATACCCTTCAAATTCTGATCTTTTGAATAATTTTGTTGTTCAAAAGTATTCTGCTTCTCTACAGTGCTCCCCGATATGTCTCTTTTGCAAATCTCTCCCCTATAAATTTTGACAAAATAATGAAATAATGAATAGATTAATACTATTTAAAGGACTTTATGAGAAGGGTTTTGAGTGAGTCACCATACCCTTCAAATTTTGATCTTCTGAATAATTCTGTTGTCTCAAAGTATTATGCTACTCCATAGTGCTCTCGAGTATGTCTCTCTTGCAAATATCTCCCCTGTAAATTTTGGTAAAATAATGAAATAGTGAATAGCTTCTTACTATTTAAAGAACTTTATGAAATTAGATTTTCGAAAAATAAATTCCCACTCTTTTTTCAGTTGTAAAAAAACAAAGTTTTTAAGTTTTTCAAAACACTGGTGCATTTATTAATATAACACACCAGTGCGTTTGTTTCTGAAACGCACCGGTGCACTAAATATTTTTGGAGCATCGATATCATATAATTCTTTTTTTATTTGAAATCTTGATCATTGGTGCGATTAGTAATTAAACGCCCTGGTGCTTTACATTGTTATATATGCACCGATGCGTATGGTTTAATAAAGCACACTGTTATTTTTTAAAAATTATTTGAATTTTTATTTGCAGATAAAATAATATTTTCATCTTAAATTATCTTTTAGCATGCATCCACATGACTTGTAGTACTTTATAGTATACATTTTTCACTTAAAGTTGCCTTATTCTTAAAAAATTATTGCTGATTTTTCTCAAATGCATGGAGAAAAACTTATAATATCAAATGGCCAATTCTTCAAATTCCAATCCATTCCATATTGCTCAAATTCCATCACGTAGTTCTCCCTTTCCATCTCCAGTAAATTCAGATTTTATTTATATTTCGATTATCTAATTGAATTAATTTTTTTATCCATGACTATCTGAATAAAAATGTATCCAAATTTGCAGGATCCTGATTCATAATCGAGTTCAGATACATAAAATATTCCACCAGTTCAAAAACGTCAGAAGCTCTTATCAGGAGCAACATACTGCAGGCAGTTGGTAGATGAAAAAGGGCAACCACTTTATCCTACCAATTGTAACATGCCATCTTCTAGATGCAATCTTGGGCCAGTGATGGAAATAACTGTTTGGTATAATGTAATTTGAACAAACCAATTGCATTGTGCTTACTAATATCATCTATGTACTAATGTTTAACATTTTTGAAATTAGGATTTTGATGATGAGTGACCTACTTATCATCTTCCGTTGCATCCCACTACAATGTCAAATCAAGAGAATGTCGCAACAAGAGCACAAATCAAAGAGGAAGCATACCAAGAATGGTTGAATCAACCACCTATTCAATTCTCACTACATTCATATTCACCAATTAGGAATGACTACAACAATAGTATTTCTTCACAAGTTGGAAATGGAGTCAATCAAATAGAGGTTGGTATGGATGATTATTTATGGGATACTACTACCATGGAGACAATGTTGTTAGATGCATTCCATAATGATGAGCTAGGGTATGATGCTCATATCACTGATATCTTTTTCAAAAGCCTAAAATATGCTTCCACCACCCCTCTCTTTGGACCTATTTGGTCAAAGCCTACCCAAATAGGGACAACAATGTTAATGTACAACTTGAAAGAAAAGTTTGGCATGTCATGCATGTTTCTCAGAAATATTGAGGTAACTAATCATCAAGTCCCTTATATTTTGAGAAATCTTGTCACACAATCAACATTAAAAACAATTGATTTAACGTTAAATGACATTGTACATTTCTATTTCCCACTAACTGTAGGTTATTCAAAGATAAGGTTCTTTCGAGTGATAATATCTTGCCTGGTAGCTCCGAAGAGGCAAAGTAGATGTTGAAAATGTTGGGTGTTGAGTACATATCATATCATGCATGTCCGAATGATTGTATTCTATATAGAGGAAAATATCCAAACAATGAGATCTCTCCAAAATGTGGGCATGATAGGTATCATAAATCAAATAAAAAGGGAAAATCACATGGTCCTCCTCATAAGATATTGAGTCACATGCCTATAATCCAAATGATTCAAAGGCTCTTTCATTGCAAAGAATTAGCTATGTTGCAGGGATGACATGCCTCGCATAGAAGTGAGTCGAGAGTTATGCGAATCCCAACAGATTCAATAGCCATGAAACATATAGAGGATACATGGCCTGGAAAATTCAAGGATGAAGTACAAAGTCTATTACTCTGCATAGCCATGGATGGCGTCAACCCATATTCCCTCCAAAACACCAACTATTCTATTTGTCATGTAGTAGTGATCAATAACAATATCCCCCCATGATTTTCCATGAAGAATGAACATCCTATGTTGGCTCTTATAGTCCCTTGTAGAAGATAAGTGAAAAACATGGATGTTTACCTACAACCATTGGTAGATGAATTGAAGGAATTATGGGAAGAGATACATGTATATGATGTATCAAGACCCATCGCATCAGAGAGGAGTTTTACATTGTATGGAATATGTGCTTACACCACACATGATTATCCAGGCTTAGGAGTTTTCTATGGTAAATTACATGTTTATTGATTTGTTTATATACGTAACAATATTTTTTGGCATATTTAATTCACTGGGATTGTTCTGATCTTCAACGCTAACATGCTCTGTATACATTAATAATTTCGTAGGTCTTGTAACAAAAGGGTATCATGGATGTAAATGTTGTGGAAATTCTCTAAAGGATAGGTGGTCCAACCACCTATGAAAGCCAGTGTACAACTGCTCTAGGGTATTCCTCCCAGAACAATACCCTTACAGAAGAACACCATCTGCTTTCAATGGTAAACCATAGATAACCTAAAGACCTACAATAATGACACCATCAGAATGGTTTAGAGCATATGAGAGAGAGAAGGAGAAGGATATTACAAAAATGTTCGATTCAAATGGGGAGCCTATGTTCGATGATCCAAAATTATTCGACACCTATGTTGAGAAATTTCCCATTGGGATGAAAAGGAAATATGTCTTTTATGAGATCCCATATTGGGAGCTTCTTAAGATTTCCCATTTACTAGATCCCATGCATATATTTAAAAATGTTTCATCTTCTTTATGGAGGCATATATCATAAAAATAAAGTGACACATTGGCTGTTAGGAGAGATCTTATTTCTTCAAAAACTAAAAAGAAACATTAGCCAAGACACGAAAGTAGAGGAGATGCCGATCCCTCTTGGTCTTTCAAAGAAGGTGATGTCCCATGGATTTTGAAAAAAGATGATCTTTCTTTGGCAAAGGAAGTTATATTGGGTGTGAAGGTGCCTTCTTTATATGGGTCTTCACTATGATGCAAATTCACTATGCAAGACCATTTTTCGGGGTTGAAATCACATGACCATTTGAATATTCTAAGAAAACCTATGTCAAAAACATGATTGTATTATTTGTTTTAATTTTTATGCCATGGGATAAAACAAAATTAATTGTGTATGTGTTTACTTTGTAGTGTCATTATCCTCTACTCATGCATGGGTGTGTGAACCATGACTTCCCCCAAGACCTAGGACATGCCATATCTAATTTATTTGCATTTGTACGTTGGATCACATCAAAGGATATTCATATGGCTAGAATTCCATGATGGCGTCAAGAGATAGCTGAGATTGTTTGTATGTTTGAGAAGGAACTGTCGACGAGTTTCATGGACTTGTAGGTTCATCTTCTAATTCACCTACTAGATGAGGTTGAATTAGTTAGAGTGGTATCCTGTCGTTGGATGTTCGTCTTAGAGAGGTACATGTAGAAATTGAAAGGATTTGTTCAACAAAGGGAAAAATTCGAGGGGTCTATGGCAGAGGGGTACATATCATATGAGTCTTTCTATTATGCCAGTGAATACATCAAGTAGATAAAAAACACACCAGGTGCGGTGATTTGGGACAATGAAAGGGATGAAGACAAAAGAGAAGGGGAGCTTCTCCAAATGAGTGGAAAAAAGTGCTTGATAAAGAGTAAGTGACTTACCGTTTGTCAAATTTCTACACAGTAACTATTCACACTGAAATTCATAATGTATAATTTGATCTCATACGTACTATATGTCGGTTTGATTTCATGAATATATAAATCAACAAATTCAGAGATTGATGCCAACAATAAATTCATTCTTTATAATTCAGAGGCAACACAACCATGGGTCACATTGTATGAAAAAAAGAAGAGGAAATGGGACACTGACATGAAAGAATTCAGACAGTTGAATGGTAGAAGCAGGACTTATCCTGATCATTTAAAAGAAAATATGACAATGCTATGCTCTAATAGTTGGGATGTTGACCAGGTCAAAGAGAAATACGATGCATCTGTTCGTTACCTGTGTGTTGAAGAGGATGGAATAAACATAGATATTGGGTGCAAAAACTCGGTAATAATATCTTTGTGTACATTTTTAACTTCATAATGCACCTTTGAATTGTAACATCTATATTTTGTATTTTATTGGTCGGGTTATCAGACACATGACATTGTGACTTTTTCACCTTTTTATAGGTGCATTTGTTCCCATCTATGTGGGCATATGGACATCATTTCACACAGAGGATGTCGATGATGGACACATGACACAAGATTGGGGAGTGGAATTCAAATTTGACCAATCTAGGCATGCTAGCCACCATGATAAAAACCTAATACGAGGGAAGTTAGGTTATGTTGGAAAGATACAATAGATCAATCTAGTGGACTTCTCCTCTTTCCAATGTGTTTTTTTTCAATGCAAGTAGTGGGACACCTTTGATCAGAATAATGTAAAGGAATATTCCAATAGTAGGATGATATGTATCAACTCTAGAAATATGTGAGATGAATATAAGGAGCCTTATGTTTTCCCAAAAAACTGTAACCAAGTGTAACACCCTGTTTCCCCCAGTCTGTAAAAATAACTATACTGGCCAAGAACTATGGCAAACTAAAAAATGTGAATGTGTGATGTGAATGGACCTTCTGGAAAAGGTCAATGAATGTAAATAATAATATAAATATATATATGTATTGCAGGACTGCTAAGAGGGGAAGGTGCTGAAAAAGAGACCACAATGGCTGAAGAAAGGTGGTGGAAGGCACCTGGAATGGTGCCATTAATTTCCACCGAGACCAATACCGTATTTGGACTTCATTGGCCTGGAGAACCAAGAGTGGCTCACTGGCCCCCGAATTAAATGACTCTCCAGTGTTGGTAGGTAAAGGGCTCCTCATGAGTAATGAGGGATGGGGGTGAACCACCCATTCGTAGAGTCCTCAGACCTGACCACTACGAGGAAAATTGTGCCACACGCCTCGCCGAAAGGAGAAAAGGTAGGAAGAGTGGATGATCAAGGGGCATACGCAAGGGGAAGAGGAGAACTCTGGAAAAATACAGAGTGAGTGATAGCAGAGAAGAAGGAGAGTAACCTTCGTTCTTGGTCACTGGCAAGAAGAGATGTAGTCTCGTAGCATCGTGGTCTCAGCTCGGGGGTGGCTAGTGGTAAATCCGTTGGGAGTCGCTGAGCCTACGATTGGGTGGAAACGAGCACCCCTCTCAGCAGTTGCAATCACACCTGGTGTTATTTCTGATAAGTGTTTTATATCCTGTATCTTGAAGTTTAGATGCAGATATATATGTTCATAGTCTGTGCAATTTATGAATTGGTTGAGCATAAGACTGTTTGTGTGGTGTTTTGACCAGAAATGGTGGTTGCATGCTTACAATGGAAAGACCATGTATGGATTATGTTTTACAAATTGCTATTTATATGCTTACCGATCTAAGTCAGAATTCAAGTCTGCTCTCGAGATATTATTCCTGTGTTTGTCCTACCAGATGCCTTGGATAGATTTCCTCCCGAAGGCATCCGTTTTAGACCACTCCCTTACCTTAGATAAGACCTTCTAGTCTAGTCTTCAAAACCTAGTGTAAATTACCTGAGGACCCGAAGAAGGATGTTAGTGGTTAAGTCTCAAAACCTTGTATGAGGGAGAACGGTCCTCGTAGACCTCAACATTTTGGCGTTTCAACACCCGGAGTATCTAGGTGCGAGTTTTCTTGTACTCGCGAATCCCGAAACCCCGACCCACAAAATCTCGAAACGGGAGCGTGTGGACAAGAATCGATTGACGGACGAGATCTCGTCAAAAGATCTGAGGTCATTTACGACCATTAGATTGGAGGAATAAACGAGGGTGTTAAATGCCTTAACCCTTTTTCCTTTGTTTTCGTGAGTAGCGAAGAAATCGAGACCGTAGATCCCCAAGGTCTGTGGGAGTATCCAGACCGTAGATTTTTCCACGTCCAGGGAGCGGCGAGAGAGTGCAAAACACGAGATAGGTCTGAGCCATTAGACCTTAGTCTGAAA
>SNQJ01S0130082.1:3431-22712 GCA_010110895.2 Picea sitchensis
CTTAATCCTTTTTAGAGCTGCACCAAAAATTAAACTCTCGGTAGCACCGAGATCTATCAAAATACTAAGGGTCTGTTAAGTGACGACACATGTCGTCTCAATCACAGTCGACTGGTGCTCTACCTGGAAATTATTCACCGCTGCATGAATCCGATGGGCCTTGCCCATATCTCCCACAGTAGTGGGTTTGGCTGATCCAGATGCTCTGGTCCTCTCCACAGAGAAGTCATGCTGGTAGTGTGGCTCCCCACATGTCCAACACCCCTTCTTTGGCCCAGTAGTCCTGGTACTTGAAGTAGAAGATGATGGCCCACCGGCCTGGAATCCTGGTATGTTCTGCTGAACAGGCCTAAACTGTTGTTGTTGCGGTCGACGTTGTTGTTGATGTTGTGGTCCTCGATAAGGTTTCCACTGCTGAGGCATCGGTCACCAAGGTGTAGTGAAAGTGGATCCCCTCTGAAAGCCACGATATCCTGGTGTATGTCTCGCTGGTGTCTGATGCTGCTGTGCTCCAGATGAAACCTACCCTGCTAGTCTCGCTGGAGTCTTGGTCCGACCCCCACTGATAAGCTCATCCTCCGTTATGAGGGCCTTCTGGATGACATCATGCAAGGTTTGAGGCATAAAAATCCTAACCTTTTCACGTAGGCTACTGTTAAGGCCAAACACGAACCTGTTCACCTTAAGTTTCTCAGTGTTAAGGTTTGGAGCATACCGGAGCAGCTCCATAAAATGGGCCTCATACTCGGGAACTGTACGACCTCCCTATTGTAAGGCATTGAACTCATTGAGATAACGCTCAATGAATTCCTCTGAAAGGTACCTCTCTCGAAACCGTTCCTCGAATAGTTCCCATGACACGTCTTCGACAGCCATGTTCAGTTGCGGTAGGAGCATCTTCTACCATAGAAGAGTGCTCCCCTTCAGTTGAAAGACCACCATGCGGACCTTCATGTTGGAGGTATAATCGCGAAGTGCGAAGCACATCGACATGTTCTCCAACCATGCCTCACCGGCTGTGCCGTCCAGGGCACTAAAGAACTCAGGAAATTTGACCTTCTCGAGTTCACAGTGAATGCTACCAGTACCGGCCAGTGCGCGCGACGAAACCTCAATGGGTGTCGGCACCCTGGCCTCATCTTTGTCCAAATGGCTAATCAATGCCTCGGACATGCACTGAAAGGATCTCATCATTCTGACTACATGACCAACTGTTGTCTTCTCCTGTCCGAGAACCTGCTCGTCTCCCTGGGGGTTAGACCCCTCAGGCGTGGATGCTACTGGAGGCGTTGCACCTCCTCCCCTAACACCTCGTCATCTGCCTCTGCGGTGTCCTCTAACCATGATTACCTGCACGCACACAAGTCAACTCGATCAACAACAATATAATCAATCATATCAATGAAATCCGTAGCAATCCCAAGTCACGGGTTGAACTGACTCTGATACCATATGTAACAAACCTCCCGTTAGTTACGACATCAAACCTCTCATAACAAGTGCAATTTTTTTATTTTTTTTCGGTTTTACAAGGATAATAAAGACATTATACTCTGCATCACAACACGAAGATGAACATGACGCATGCAACTGTGACAACAACATAATGACCTAAGACGCACATCAAGCATCTGGAAGCAATGAACGACAATCATCCGACAAAAAAAATAAGACTGACTACCTGTCCATCCTACCCTGCAATGGTTAGGACCTCTAGGACACATAAGCAATGCTCAAGACTAGGCTCCCATAGATTTTGACCATTTAAGGTCTCAGTGCTGGTGATTGTTATGAGGAACAAGGATGTGTCTACATCCCACCCGACACAAGCAGACCAAGCACAATAAATGTTTGCAACCCTATACAACAGTAATTAAAATGAACTACCACACCCTTAACAGGAATCACAAGCTAAAAACGACTTCGCCAATATCCCGATCAATCGTTGAGTCAAACTAGTCAATAGTTACCATCTGTTTTAGTCATCTATCGCGGGCCCAACTTAGCATGTCTAAAAAGAAAAAATATCATTAAGGCACAATCTAATTTAGCCTTAAAACAAATTCAATTGCGCAATATTAATTTACAAGTGTCATCCGAGTACCATCTAAATCAACATTTAATGGACATTACCAAGCAGGTCTGAATCTTCGACTGATTAATCATTAAAATATAATTAAGCATTAACTACAATCTTAAATAGCTTGTATAAATCATGATCTACCAATTCATCAACAATCAATAGGCATTAGATACAACCAATTTCACAAGTTAAATACCACGTCCATAATCACAATCCCATTCACCCAATTAACACTGAGATTTTAGACTAGAATCACAAACCATACTTAAATATCAATTCTTCATGTGCAAAAGAATAAACTACTTTGCTTAATCAATCCTTCAAGCAGTGTTAAGTGTAAGTTCAGTAAAAGAATAATACATAAGGATTAATGAAAACCATGAGAGAATAAGTACATCCTTAGTTACATATAGAGTTCTATTTATACCCATCATTATTACTTGCCAAGTCAAGTCCATTCAAGTCAAACATCATGCATCAATTGCTTCAAGGTACGGTAACAAGGTACAACCTTCATGAGGCTCAACTACATATCTTATTTATAAATTATCTTAATGAAGCAACATATGAAGAGTTTAACGTTAAATTACATCTTTATTAGAAGAAGCCACAAGAGGATCAATTATTCCTTAAGCAAACATATAGATTCAATACAATTTATATAATTCCATTCATAGGGAACCATAAGAAGATCAAAATATTCTTAAGCGATACCTAAGGATTCAATATTACTATAAGTTTCTTTTATAAAACTGTAAGAAATCATAATAACCAATTCAGTAAGAAATCCTAATAACCAAATCATAATAACTGAATTCAAGATTCCATGCATCAGTTAAAACAAATTTAAGCAATACCAATCAACCCACGAAGTAAGAGGAATACAATATAATAATTAAAAAAATGACATCATTGTACTCATAGTTTATAAATCAACTCGGTGATGGAAAGGTTATTCATCTCTTCAGGTAAGATAAGGAAGGGAAACGCGTGGGCAGGGATAGGTCCGAAAAATGAGTTTTTATAGAGAAAAATGAGTTTTTATAGAGTAAAACGTGGAGGTAATCAGTTAGAAAAAATATTGTTTGTTGTGTCATACTCATTGGAAGGAAAATAAATCGTTGTCATTAAGTAATAACAGATTAACTGTGTCCAACCCACTAGAATGGAATTCTATAATTTCTGTCATTAATGAAATATGCAACGCTGTACACAGGGTGGAAATTCGAGCCCACTCAACAGCAACACCCTCAATTAAATGGCAAGACACAGTCGTTACAGACCTCAATTAAGGGGCAAACGTGGTCAGTCAATCAACAAAATTTAATCAATTACAAGGAAATTCGTTGTGCTACTTAACAAAAATTCGTGGTCAATAATTGGCAATAATAAAATCAATGAAATCTGCATAGGAAGGGTTACGTCAATTTGTTGAGATTAACCATTTGATTAAAAAAAACGCCCAGCAGTAAAAAGGATTGAAAATCATTTCATTTCAGAGAAGTAACACGTCGGATAAAACGACTATATCATAGCATTAAATGCCCATTCTAAGTGATTAAAAGGCATGTTTAAAAAGAATAAAAAAATGCCTGATTAAAAGGATCATAAGGAGTAAGAAGCATATTAAGTTCACTAAGTAATTTCATCCTTAAAAAGCATTTTAAATGCAGACATGCTCATCATAAAGTGCAACTATGAAGGCGTGTGAGTTCGCCCAGAGGTCATGGGGTAAYCCTATGTGATTTGTTGAGGAATCGTGGTGGCAATAYGGTGGAGAGAACCACAATTCGTGGTTGAAAGATGTGTGTAATAATCGTTGTCCATCCAATATAGATATACAGAAAATAGCAGTGAAATAGAGCAAAAGAAGAAAACTGTGGAACATAGGGGTGAAATTGAAATCTTAATGTAAACACCCAAGGTAAATTCGTTGTAAATCTAGGTGCAGTTATGGTTAAACTAGTTGTCTAAGATGGTAAAAATTATAGGGTAAATTTCTGCTGGTAATTTTTCCCTCAATTTAAACACCAAGTGCATTCGCCTTCGACTAATTAAAACAAACGTCCATTCGCCAACAATGCATTTAAACGCAGGGTTCATTATTCAGCAATCACATTAAGTGCAAAGTAACTACGGGTTCACCTAGGTCGTTGAATTCCATGGGATCTATATAACTCTGTCCAAATACTTTTAAAAGTTTTCAATCGAGTCAAAATAAAGCGCTGAGGTAAATAAAACCATTGAAGATCCAGCAAGATGCAAAATGCCACGTAAAGAAATAAAAATAACTTCGCCGTCAAACAAAAATTATCGAGTTAAGTAATTTCATCAGGGCGCAAGACTAACAAACAACCAAGGACAACAACAAAGGTAGGTGACTAACAGGTTCGTCCGTCGATCACCATCCTTTCACAGAAAAGGAAGGTTTTGAGATCCATAGGTCTTTTAACACTAAGGCGACGACCGTAGATCAGGCTCCTGGCCGACTGCTTAGGCAAGGACTGGCATGCTAGGAATGAAAAGAAAACAATTGCATGGGTCACAGTCAAACCACAGGGATATCGAGTCATGCGGGGATGAAGGCCATGGGAATCAGTCAACCAAACAATCAGCTAGGCTAAGAAAAAGGGGTCCGCTATCAATCTAAACATCCAATCCATTTACAATCAATATGCAGATCCAAGCATAAGTCCTAATGCATTCTACTCTACAAACTAAAAGAGCGTACTGTTACCTGATCGCCCGCTTCGAATGACATCCCGCGCTCTGTGAAACTCCCACTCGCCGATCGTCGATACCCCACCAATACCTCCCAGCCAATCCTAGGGGTACTCTTCTTCCCCCTGAGCCCCATGAGCCGCAAAGGGGCCACACACACTATCCAGAGATTTCTTCTAGCTCCCAGCTCGCCTCGCAAGGCCGAGCTACCACTCCTCTCCAAGCTGGGAAATCCCAACTCCCATAAGTAAATCAGTCAAGTCGATATTTCTGTAGCATAATGTTACGCAAATGGAAGATGGTCATTTCTCCTTCTCCTTCCTTCATTATATAGAATTTCCCACTTCCTCTCTTTCCTAAAATCTCATGTAATTAAAGTTTTTAAAAATAAAATCTTAAAAATTCTTCTTCGTACAAGTGTCACCCATCCCCCACCTTCCTCCATTAATTAATTTATTTAATTAAGTAATTATCTTTATTTCCCTCACCCACCTAGAGTTACTCCTAGAATCACTCCTAGGTGTCCCTAGATTCCCTTACATGTTTTAAAGGCTTTCCCTATTATGAAATTGCTAATTCAATTTAAAATCAGAAGGCTCTTAAATGTAGATTCTTTACTAAGTTGACTTCCCGCTTTTTCCCTTAAGTTCGCCTTTTTCCTTTTTGTATTACCTCTTTTCCCTAGTTTCCTATTTTTTTTATTTTCTTTCTTTCCCCTTTTACTTAGAACTCAAAAAGGCAGGTGAAGAATTTAACCCCTTTTTCCTTTTATCATTAATTTAGTATATTTCAAATTATCAAAAGATAAAATAATTAATTCCTTCTTTACATTTATAACCACAGATTTTATTTCTTATGAATAATTTAATTTCTTACTCCCTTCATGTTACAAAATTTTATGAAGATCATAATTATTATTTAAGTGGTTTTTATTTTAAATTTTATTATTTTATTTTATTTTAGCTATATATTTATTTATTCTTTTTTTTGTAGTCAAAATTTTACCCCTAGCGTAATTTTAGACTTAGAACTTAGATTTGGTATTGAGCGACATTTAATTAGGGAATTTTTATTTTAAAATTTCTTAACATGTTATTTGTCTTAGGGCCATCTAGGTTCATCCCTCTATCATCATCAACGCGACGTGCTCTTCAGGATGCACTAGGTGCTCCAAGGGTGCCACTTGTCTCATCTGTTCCTTTGCGCAACGTGTCCTTCAGGATGCACTACGTGCTCCAAGGGTGCCACTCGCCTCTTGACTGATTGGTAGACATCAATAACCCCTGGAGTCAACACTCCACCAGGTGAACTTGTGGGAGACTAAGGGATTCTAAGGAATACGGCCCCTGCCTTATTGTGGGCCCCTTAGAATCATCGTGAGTGACTGTCGTAGTCTGCCATCATGGCATTGTGGATCCTCTCGAACTAGGTAGTCATTAACCTACAGTTCGAGCCACAGCGGGAGTGCTAGTAGGCTATGGCAGGGTTGTTGTCCACACCTATCCCTCAACATCTCTGGTAGTTGTGTGTGACCCCTTTACTCCATATGTGAATCTAGTTGGCGAGCTATCATCAGCCTGCATCATCAACAAATCATGTCAGAATATATCCATATCATATCATCTAGTCAGGTGCACTAAAATCACAGTAAAGAAATCAAACCCCAATGGCACATTCCCTGACTCGATCTGGAGTCCAAGGGGTTCCATCGATGCCTCAGTATCCTCTTGGTCCGTAATCCTACACACTTAGCAAAACTGAGTCAATAACACTTGTCTATGTCAAGTGATAAAACAACATGTCATCATCCCATAACGCCTCATAATCAAAATCAAAAGTTTTAATAGCATAATAATCCGGATCACTTACGAGCAAGTGCCCTCAAAAATAAGTGTGCTCAGTGCGCCAGAGTAGGATGTTACGAGATCCAATATCTCCAAATCATTTTTCAACCTCCTTTTAACACTTGAGCATCGCTCAAGGGTCATTGTTTCAGTAATCTCTTCCTAGGGAAGTTCATCACCAACATCGGAAGGATAAGTGAACATAGGTGTGTAATCTTTTATTTCATGATAACACGGCCTCCTAAATCCACCTTCACCCTTTGCACCAACATTAGAATCTTTGTGACACCCACTCTCTCTTTAATTGTCATCTCTTGCTCTAAACGCATTGTCTACACACACATTTAAAAGTAATTATAACATTTAACTTGACATATATTTAAATACACAAAAATACAACAAAAATAAACAAAATCAAAGAAAATTACCAAAAATATTCTCGTCCTGAGTTATTCCCTACATTATCAAGTGTAGGAGTATCAATACGCAACCTATCTAAGAAGGTTTCATCCATAGCACTTACTTGAGCACATTCTTCATTTTATCTATTCAAATACTTGTTTGATAATCTCCTCTGATGAGATTTTCGTTGGCACTCGAAGTCTCAGTCGAAGAAGGAGTTCCTCTTCTTCCTTCTTGGGAGAGCCTGGAGCGTTTGCGAGGAATGTTTGGAGAATCTCATTTCAACATCTCTCCTCAATATCTATCATTTTGAAATTCATGAAAAGTTAAGCAAAAGACAAGTACGAGTTAATATATCCAACATTGACCAACAAAAATTATGAAGAAAGAAAAAAAAAAGACAAAATTAATAGAAATGGTCTTTATGTTAGACACGATTATAATAGGGTGATGCATAACTCCACTACCCATGCCCATTTCAAATATATTTTGGTTTCTTAATATTAGCACAAATAACCTTGGTAAATCCACCAAGAGTACATGGGTCAAAGTCTGGTACTGGAGTAGCGGTTATCTATATGGGCAATCATATTTCATGCATCCAAAAGGTATGGAGCAGAGTCCAAGAAAATCAACGATTGACTTTATGCCATGTTTGGTTGGATGGAAGAAATATGCCATCTACAAAGCAATGAAACTAAGTATCAACAGGTCTGTATTACACTTGGGGGGGAATTAATAGAGAAAATGTATTATATGATTGCAAGTTGTTCGAATTATGTTTATGATGAACCTTTTTATATACTAAGAGTTTGTGATTAGATGATTTGGCGCTTCTAAACATTCGTTTATATGCGGTTATAAAGTGTTTTTTATATTCTTACCATCCTTCTTCCAGTGACCCCATCAATACAAGGGCTGAGAATGGCCTCTGAATCATTTTGGTAGATCCATCCAGTCATAAACCCCGTGGACTACCAGGACTTGAACGGGTGATTCCAATGCTTGTGTAAATACAAAGGGTAATACATCACCATATTCAACTAGTATCTTATCCAAAGGGTAATAGAATCTCATCTTCAACTAAATGCTTGTGTAAATACAAAGGGTAATAGATCATTAACAAGGGTCTTTCAAAGGGTAATACTCTTATCCAATACATATGGGTTTTACTTAATATGATTAAGAGAGAGATATAACAATGGAATCAACTTCATATCTTACCCGTATGAGCTATGTGAATATTACAATATAGTTAAGAGTGTAGAGTTTCAATCTAAGGTATAGGCAACTAATCACAAGAATGATGATGCAAGTTCAAATTGCATTTCTTCTATGAGATTTTCATTGTGTTCTTATCAGTTTTCTTGGGTATCGTTAATTCTATTCTATTTATGAGTCTTCATACTTTTAAGAACTTCTTTGTTGAAAATTGAAATAAGCTTGACTTTTGGAGGAATCGTAATTGGTATCTCAGTACATGGCATTGGAGTTAGACGTTTGGATTTAAATTTGTTATTTCTTATCATTCTGTAAATGAGAAATTAACATGAAATTTCATTACATGTGTCTTTTTGTTACAGTGAAAAGTACTGTAACATATTAATGTTGTGGGAATAATTTTAGTGGACATTTTCCTCGTGTTTCAAGGTTTATTTTTATCTATTGTACGTGATATTTTGTAGATTTTAAAATTGTTCTTTCTTCTAGATTTGTAAATGAGGATTTGACATGAAATATTGATGTCTTTTATCAGTTTCGTTATCAATGCAAAGTGACGGTTACATATTTCAGTGTATCTATTCTGGAGGTTGAGGGAATGACTACAATAAATATACTACCTATGTTTCACTATTTGTTTTCTATTTGTTGAGTGCTATATTAATGCAGATTTTCCATAACATATTACAATGTAATATGTCATAACATATATTACTATAACATAATACATTGTAATATGTTATAACATATTGCAATGTAATTATATGTTATAGTAATATGTTATAACATATTCCAATGTTATAACAGTGAATATACTACCTATGTTTCGGTGTATCTGTTATGGAGGTTGAGGGAATGAATTCAATCAATACATTGCCTATGTTTCAAAGTTTGTTTCTATTTATAATAGTTTTATAATGGATATCATTGTTTTTGGGTTTCCTAGTAGCCTTGTCACACCCCGAGAATCAAACCTTCATAAAGTTTGACTTCTGCAAGTTCTTGGCAAATACAATGCACCAACAATTTTTAAATTTTAGGGGTACCAGGTCATTCAGGTACCAGTCTCACTTGATCCATATGTTAATCCATCAAAATTACTCATATATGGGTTATTTTAAGTCTAGGATGGTGAATGACCAACCAACATGTTTCTCTCCCAACCATTGAGTGGATTCCTATGGTAAGAGATCATGTCACCAATGTAGGTTTTTTGTAGTATGTAAATTCTTTTATGTCTATATTAGACTTTATTATCCAAAATGAAGTATTCGTTATAATTAGTCCTTTAGTCAAAGGGTCACTACAATTTAAAAAAAACACCAAAGTGGGAGACTGGTTCCTTTTTTGGCAGTTTCGTATGATAATATTCTATGGTTTGGAAGAGAAGCCATATCAAAAGTGATTGTTGAATTTGGTTGTTCTAGAGACTGAAAAAGTGAAATTCAGTCAGTTGTTGACTAAAAATCCAAACATATTACATTAAATGTTGATCAAATGAATTTCAAGGGAAAACCAAATTTACACAAGTAGGTCACTCATGTCTTACACAGAGATGTGACCAAGACTCATGACAATATGAAGAAATGAAATAGGCATTAATCAAAGTGGAGAAATAGATAAGGCAAGATAAAGTGGTTACTACGACAAAGATTTCCAGAATTAATAATCTGTAAACTAATATTTATAACTTATGATAATCTAATATTACATATGTAAAATTGGATTTATAAATTGAATTCCTAAAGATTTGAAATTTTTATAAAATACAAAACATTTGAAATAAAAAGTTGGATAGTTAGAAATTTTTATGATTTTTTTATAAAATACAAAACATTTGAAATGACTGTGACTTGGTTGCAGGGAGCTAGCCATGTGGCCAAGCCGTGGGTGTGCCCACGGCTTAGCAACAGGGCTGGCCCCCCACGTCCAAGTCACAACCAATTTTAATAAGAGATTATCTATGCACAAAAAAATAGGGCATTTGAATCCAAGTCTTTAACACCATAGTGAAAGACAATCGATTCGGCTCCTGGTCGACTACTCATGCACAGACTAATCACTTAAATGCTTACTCTATTCTTAATATTTGATTGTTAAATGTCTATATCAAATTTAAAAACTTAATATTTGATTGTTAAATGTCTATATCAAATTAACGAAATCCATATTGTTTATAAATTTATTGTTTCTATGTATAATTTGAACATATAAGCAAGTAATTTTTAAATTGNCGGCTTAGCAACAGGGCTGGCCCCCCACGTCCAAGTCACAACCAATTTTAATAAGAGATTATCTATGCACAAAAAAATAGGGCATTTGAATCCAAGTCTTTAACACCATAGTGAAAGACAATCGATTCGGCTCCTGGTCGACTGCTCATGCACAGACTAATCACTTAAATGCTTACTCTATTCTTAATATTTGATTGTTAAATGTCTATATCAAATTTAAAAACTTAATATTTGATTGTTAAATGTCTATATCAAATTANAAATATTCTGTTACAAATTATAAGATAGACAATAATGTTCAACAAGGAATTCCAGAATCAACAATCTGTAAAATAATATTTATAACTTATGATAATCTAATATTACATATGTAAAAAGGGATTTATAAATTGAATTCCTAAAGATTTGAAATTTTTATAAAATAAAAAAACGTTTGAAATTAAAACTTGGGCAGTTTGAAATATTTATTATTTTTTTATAAAATACAAAACATTTGAATGACTGTGACTTGGCCGTGGGGGGAAACCATGTGTCCAAGCCATGGGCGTACCCACGGCTTGGCCACAGGGCTGCCCCCCCGCGACCAAGTCACAGTCAATTTTAATAATAGATTATCTATGCAAAGAAAGCAGGGCATTTGAATCTAAGTCTTTAACACCAGAGTGAAAGACAGTTGATTCGGCTCCTGTGTGACTGCTCAGGCACAAACTAATCACTTAAATGCTTACTCTATTCTTAATATTTGATTGGTAAATGTCTATATCAAATTTAAAATCTTAATATTTGATTGTTAAATGTCTATATCAAATTAAATAAATCCATATTGTTTATAAATTATTTATTAATGTCTATATCAAATTCTCATTTTCAAGTAATTTCATATTATTTATAAATTTATTGAGTGGGCCTAATGGTTAAGAACATGTGTTACCTCTTAAGAGGTCACAAGTTCAAATCTAGAGGGGGGTAGGGTATGTATACCTCTATAGACTTTACCAGTCAAATCGTTGGGCGGAGGGGGGTCCCATGTCCCACAAACAAGGGGGTCACATACACAAATTTGGTGTGGCTTAGTCATGACCTTTAAAATAGATTATTATTATTATTATTATTATTTGAACATTTAAACATGTAATTTTTAAATTGTCTTCCTATTTTATTTTTAAATTTATTAAAAACAAAATTAAAAATATATGTTTTAAAATTTTTCCATTGTATGTATATATATATATATATATATATAGATAGATAGATAGATAGATAGATAGATAGATAGATAGATACAGATTTATTTGTAAATATAAAAACATATTTACATTTAAAGAAAAAAAAAATAGAAGAACAGATTTATATTTTAAGAAATAGAAAAACAGATTTATATTTAAAGAAAAAGAAATAGAAGTACAGATAAAATTTGTATTATATTTACAAGAAATATTATTTATTAAAAAGATTAAGATTATTTTTGTCGAATAATATTTGAATATAACCAAAAGAACGAAATATATTTCTATGCATAAATTTATTTGAATTAAAACACTTAATAAATTATGTGGTCGAACAATAGACCAAAAYTATTACCAGCCAATAAAATATTGTCTTTAAATCTAAACTGGACCAAAACAAATGCGCACATACCAAATATAAAATMTAAATACTAATTAACAAATTTAAAATAAACATAAATATAAATGTTACACGATACCAAGAAATGTATGGAGTTAGGAAGAACTGATCTATATGTTATTCTTATTAACTAAAGCAATGGAACTGAAAAGACTACAAACTTTCTTCAAATTCTCTTGAGATGAAATTTCTGGTCAAAGATCCTTACACTATATGTGGAATATATACTTAATTATATTACAGGAAATAATCTCTCCCACAGTTATTCAGTTCATGCATTCGAAATAACAATAATCAAAATAAAATTGTTTTCTTGATCCACCCAATGGATCCTTGCATGTTAAACATATATATAATTTTAGGATTAAATTAACCAATGTATACATTGTAACATCCCGCTTTGGCGCACTGAGAGAACTTATTCTTTGAGGACACTTGCTCACAAGTGATCAAGATTATTATGCTATTAAAACGTTTTGATTTTGATTATGAGGTGTTATGGGATGATGACATGTTGTTTGACTGCCTCGGCATAAACAAGTGTTATTGACTCGGTTTACTGAGTGTGCAAGATTATGGACCTAGAGGATGTTGAGGCATCGATGGAACCCCTTGGACTCTGGATCGAGTCGGGGAGTGTACCATTGGGGTTTGATTCTTTTAATATGATTTTAGTGCTTCTGATTAGATGATATGATTTGGATATATTCTGACATGATTCGTTGATGATGCAGGTTGATGATAGCTTGCCGACCAAACTCACATGTGAAGTAAAGGGGTCACGCATGAGTACTAGAGATGTTGAGGGAGAGGTGTGGACAACAACCCTGCCACAAACTACTAGCACTCTCGTCGTGGCACGAACTGTAGGTTAACGATTACCTAGTTCGAGAGAACCCACGATGCTGTGAGGGCAGACTGCGACAGTCGCTCACGATGATTCTAAGGAGCATGTAATAAGGCAGGGGACTTATTCCTTAGAGGCCCTTAGTCTCCCACAAGGTCACCTGGCGGAGTGTTGACTCCAGGGGTTATTGATGTCTACCAAGTCATTCAAGAGGTGAGTGGCACCCTTGGAGCACGTGGTGCGTCCTGAAGGGCATGTCGCGCAAGAAAAATGGAGGGATGCGAGTGGCACCCTTGGAGCACGTAGTGCGTCCTGAAGGGAACGTCGTGCAATGGAATAGATGAGGTGAGTGGCACCCTTGGAGCACCTAGTGCGTCTTGAAGGGCATGTCACATTGTTGATGATAGAGGAATGAATCTAGATGGCCTTAGGACGAATAACGTGTTAAGTATCTTTAAAACAATTTCCCTAATTAAATGTCGCCCAATACAAAATTTAAGGTCTAAGTCTAAATTACGCTAGTGGTAAAATTTTGTCTATTTATAAAAATAAAAAAAATAGTAATAATAAAAATAAAAACAACTTAAATAATAATTATAATCTTCGTTAAATCTTGTAACACGAAGGGAGTAAGAAATTTAATTTATTCATAAAAAAAATCTGTTGAAATAAAATTTAAAAAGGGAATTAACTGTTTTATTATTTTTGATAATTTAAATTATATTAATTAAAAGATAAAAGGGTAAAAGGGTTAAATTCCACACCTGCCTTTTTGAGTTCGAATTAAAAAGGAGAAAGAGGGAAAATCTAAAATTTTAGGAAACTAGGAAAATAGGTAAACTTAAAAAGGGAAAAAGGGGAACATACGGGAAAAAGTGGAAGGTCAAACTTAGTAAAGCATCTACCATTTAAGAGCTTTCTAATTTAAACTGAACTAGCAATTTAATAAAAGGGAAAGTTATTAAAACCTGTAGGAGAATTTGGGGACACCTAGGAGTGATTCTAGGAGTAACTCTAGGTGGGTGAGGGAAATAAAGATAATTAATTAATTAAAGAAGTTAATTTATGAAGGAATAAAGGGGATGGGTGACACTTGTACAGAGAGGAATTTTTAGGAATTTAATTATAAAAACTTAACTAAAGAGAATTTTTGGAAAGTAAGGAACCACAAAACTCTATATAATGAAAGGAAGTGATGGAGGTTGGGGATATTCCGTTGTGTAACATTACGCTGTAGAAATATCTACTCGACTGATTTAACTTGTGGGAGTTGGGATACCTAGCTCGGTGAGGAGTGGTAGCTCGGCCTTGCGAGGTGATATGGGAGCTAGTCGAAATATATGGATAGTGTGTGTGTGGACCCTTCATGGCTCGGGGGGCTAAGGGGGAAGAAGAGTACCCCTAGCATTGGCTGGGAGGTACTGGTGAAGTCTCGTCGGTTGGCAAGAAAAAGTGGCATGGAGCACATGGGACGTCATTCAGAGTGAGCGATCAGGAAAAGGTATGCTCTCTTCATTTTGTATGGTAGAATGTATTAGGACTTATTCTTGGATCTACTTATTTAATGGAGAAGTAAACTGATGTTTTTTTTTTAAAAAGAATGTATGACTAAAAAATTTCTTAGCCTAGCTCGATGGTCGTTGACTCCCATGGCCATCGTTTTCCCGCATGTCTTGACCACCTTGCTATGTTGATTGTGACCTTCATGGTTGTTTAGCCTTCATCCCTAGATCACCAGTCATCGCCTGAGAAGTCGGTCAGGAGCCTGATCTATGGTCATCACCTTGGCGTTAAAAGACCCATGGATCTCAACGCCCTGCTTTTCTGTGCGAGGATGATGAGGGAAGAAATTCTTGGCATCCATCTACCTTGGTCATTTTTCCTTGGATGATTGTTGTCTTGTGTCCTTGTTGGTTTATCTCTGTGGTCATCTCAATGACTTTCCCTATGGATCTTTGCGTTTCTCTTATTGTTCTCTGCGATTTTACATTTTTTACTGTGTTTTTATGCATTGATGGATAAATTTACTATGCGTTCTATGCATTGATAAATAATTTAACTCTGCTTTTATATTAATGGATAATTTAGCTCTGCGCTCACAATCCTATTGGCCAATGATTAATTGTTCTCTGCAATTAAAATGTAATTCGTGGGCGAATTAACCTTGTGATTTTACTCTTTGTCTCCACATTTCTTAGACTGATATTTATTTAACCCCTCAGCCATAGAATTGAGCCTTTCTCCTGCTTATATTTTATTTCAATAGAGATCCTCACCCAGCGAAGGCTGCCATGTTAAAACTTCACCTGATTTATTATAAAAACGAATTACTTGGCAAAAATGTTTCTTCGGCAATGTAATTCCCATTCTGGTGTGTTTTTGCACAGAGGTTACCTTATTTGTGTAAGCTTATATTATTGACTTTGTTTGTTCTTGAATAGACACGATTTTTCTTATCTAATGATGACAGCAAGGTGATTCCCTTCGTGGTGTTGGGTACATATATTTGCTTAATTATCAATGACAGAAAGTGTGTAATTCCATCTGGTGTGGTTGGTAGAGCGAGTTTTCCTTATATGTTAATGCCAACAAGTAATTCCTTTCTGGTGCGTCTCTGTACAACGGTCACGCTTATTTAATAATGGCAGCAAAGTTATTTCCTTCTGATGAGCTTGTACAACGAATGTTATTTAATTATTGACAACAAATATAAAAACCCTTCTGGTGTGTATTGTATAGCGATTTGCTATTCATTACTGACAACCATTACGTAACTCCGTTCTAGTGGGTATGGTACAACGATCATGCCTTTTCAAGTCCACTAGTTTCTTCTTACTTGGTGAGGATATATTCCTTAAGATTGTGTTGGCATCATTATTTTTTCCCTTGCCTAAAGTTTTTCCTTGCATTTTACTTAAAGGCACCTCTGTGAATGCATTTACTGCTCTGATTATTTCTATTTTTAAAATAGCTCAAGTTGCCTAGGTCTCTGGCATTTGTGCATGTTCAACAAACATTCAGTTGTTTACTGACAGCCAATGCATAAACGAATTATTCGTATATATATTGAGTGGTATTTTAATTCAGTTTACCTAGGGACTTGTGAACTGCACACATTTTGTTTTCTCTTGTATTGACAGCCAGTGCTTCAATTGAAAAAATATAAAATGCCTCTCTAATCTGTTGCATTGTAATTAGAAGGCCAGGGGAACTTCTAACCTGCTCGCATTACATTATGGTCTTGACAACCTTTGTGTAATTACACAATAGTCTTACAGTAATAAACTACATTATTTTTATTTAAGAAATTCGCTCCAAGATTTCATTAAAATTATTTATAAAAAAAAAAAGAATACATGCACAAGTGATACTACTCATATTCGGGATCTTAGTTTTTCAGCATTGAGATTTTTACATTTATTTACGCAGCCACTTATTACCCTTTTTTTTAGACAGCCACCTCATGCATTTTATGAATGGCATTATTTGACCAATGCATTATTCAAAAAAATTACTTGGACACCAACTGTCACTTGTATATTAAAGTTGTGATTATTAATTCTTACAACCTTGTCATTTAAGTTAACTGGCTAAATTTCAGCTAGTTATTTTTAACTTCAATATCATTTTGGGGGCAGCATAGATCACCTTTAAAAATGTTAAGAGTTCACCTTTTTAACGGACAGTGGTTATTGCTGACAAGGTTGATTTGGTCAAGTGCCTTTTTAGTTCACCCTTATGATAGATGGACCAGTTTAGTATTGATAAAGATCCACTCCTTCGCTCCTAGACTTCTTGCCTAACAGATTTTAGGGTGCATTAGACATCATGTTTATGGGTGTACTAGTCCTTTTAGTTGCGCAAGCTTTGAACGAGAGTTAGATGATGCTCAACTAAAACCTTACCATCCTTTAGTTTTTGCAGTTATGCACCTCATGCCTTAAGTCGAGTTGGAAGGTGTGAGTGGTCTATCTTTACACCACAGGTTGTCTTGTAGGAAACAAGATTCCTCTGGCCCTTTGTACAGTTAATTTGAAGTTTATCTTGCATTGTGTCTACCCGTTTCTTGGGGGTGTAGGTGTAGTCTTCTTGTCATTGTTTCGGCTCCTAGCGCATCGATTTATCTAGAGTACTTGGTTCAGATAGGATGTGTTGTACCAAGGTTATTGACACGTCTATCACCGGTGATTGGCATGATTCCTGATGAGTGGATCATGGCGCGACCTTTGGGGTAGCGGAGAACAAGAACTTGGTCGGAGTCAGTGTGTTTGTGTGAGTGTTGTCAAGCATTGCAAGTTACTTGGATGCATGGGTTGAACACATTCAGGCATTAGTTCACGTGCCTTGAGGTTCTAGTCAGTGTTCGTCTAGGCCGTCATGTCAGGAGGGAGATGTGTCCCTAAGCTGGTAGGTGTGGTCGTGTTTGCGTCGAACGGGTAGTCATTTTCTCCTCGTTTTCTATGCATGTTTCACCCAGTTTCCCTTGTGCTTGTACGTGGTTTCATAATTCCTGTTTCCTGGGTGGCATGTTTTCTTTCATCATCATTAGTGTGGCTAAATTGTTGTCGTCATTGCCTTCATGCCCAAAAACAAAAAAAACAATTTATCACTTATCCTTCGTTTGTAGTCATAATGATGAGGGTCGTTACATACATACTCTATGGTGGATCAATATGATTCAATGAATGTTAGATGCTTGGATTGTTGCATAATGTAACATGTAAAAATTTACAGAAACAAAATTTAAACTCACAAGTACATACACTAATGTAATTCATTACGATCCAGTGGGCACGCCAATGGCTTGGACACATGGTCGGGCCCTCGAGGCCAAGTCATAGTCCACGGGACTGTGACTTGGCCGCGGGGGTCCTTCCCTATGGCCAAGCCATGGGCATGCCACAAATCCAAAAATAAAAGACTATGTGACAATGTCAATGACGTAGGCATGAAAAGTGGTATACTTTTTTTTGTTTTTTAACTCATCGATTACTCTAACAGTTTTAGAAACTGACAACACTATGTTTTGAAATCTATTACTGGACAAACCCAGTTTGGTTATCATGTTGGTAGGGAAAATATTTCTTCTACCTGTACCAAACTATATAACACATTTATGCACATAATTTTATAACACTTTTATAATTAGAATGCAATCTTTTGAACTATTACACATCATAGTAAACTCATTTTAATCTTGGATTCAATAAATATTCACATAATTTTTTATATGTTGAAAAGATAGAGGGTTAAGAATGAACTATGCAAGTTTATTTTTATTTTATTACGAGTTTTATAAATATCCTCACATCTCTTTTAGTTCCTCGTGGACAAGGCATAAGGGAAATAAAACTCTTATTTTTTCCAGAAAAAGATAAGTTTTTATTTTTAAAATATGAATGTTTAAATAAATTGTAAAGGTAAATTTCAACTAATTCAGGCTGGGATTCTGTACCAATCAAAATTCAGACAAAAATTAAACCCCGACTTTATTTCCATATTGGGCAGAATTATGATATTTGACTCGTGATTTCACTATGTTCCAAACGGTTTCGAGAATATGTGAATCAAACCCAAAACAAATTGAAATCAAAACTATGAAAATTTGTTTTACCTTGAAAACAATAACACTCAAAGTTAAATCATGTATCATATGAAGTGGACTATGACTTGGCTGCGGGGGCCCAACCTTGTGGCCAAGTCGTTGGCGTGCCCATGGCTTGGCCACAGGGATGCCCCCCCCGTAGCCAAGTCACAATCGTGTGGACTGTGACTTGGTCGTGAGGGCCCAACCCTGTGGCCAAGTCGTTGGTGTGCCCATGACTTGGCCATAGGGTTGCCCCCCATGACCAAGTCGTGGTAAAATTACGACATATAAATTAAAATTAGAATTTACAATTAAAATTAACATTAAAAATTACATAATTTAAATTTAAATTTACAACTAAAGTTTAGGCTTACCTGGAGCTCGTCCTGCCCGACCGCTCGCAGGACTGCCCACCAACATGACAGCACGACCGCTCGCAGGAGCACCCGCCAACACAACGTTCACACCAAGAACTCCCTCACACTCGCCAAGAGGTCACTCACTATCACTCGCCAAAAGGTCACTCGCTATCATTCACCAAGAGGTCACTCACTATCACAATCTCCAGGAGCTGAGAAAAACATTTCAATTATGATGTGCGGTTAATTTATAAACCGTTTTTCGACTGAAAAAATATTTCATCCTAAACTATAGGAAAAAATGTTTTTCGAAATTTTGGAGATCAGAATGTCACGAAAGTGTTACCCACCTCTGTG
>SNQJ01S0130083.1:31667-48958 GCA_010110895.2 Picea sitchensis
GGCAATGGACCCAAGTTTGTTTGATGGATAATGGTATGAGTTTTGATATATTTTCAGGTAATACTACTCTATATGGATAGTACATGTCATTCCATTTCTGGTGGTATGTGGAACGTCACATAACTCCTCACGGTTTGAGAGTTATGGCCTTACGAAGTTGGAGGACCTTCATATGTCATCTAGAAGCCCCAAAAGGTCAAAGTAGTCAAAGTGGTTTAAGAGATTTTAAAAAGAAAATAATAAAGTGAATAATGAGTGTATTATAATTCAAAGTGAATACAAAATAAATTATTTCAATAATAAATTTAATGGAGAAATTAGAAGTGGGTTAACTCTAAAATAAGGAAAGTGGGGCCAAGTGGCCTAGAAGATGTTTTTAAGGAAACTACTTAGAGAGTATAAATAAGAGGCAAGGCTCTCTCATTTTAATAACACTTAAGCATATTGAATATCTATAGGTGTCTGAAGTAACTAAAGATATCTAAGCCGAAATTCTGAGGGAAGGTGAAGAAAAGAAGACCAAAATGCAAGGAAGGATAAATTATTTTGATGGTGCTTTCTAAGGTATGTTATTTACGGGTCATCTCATCATTTTCGCTATAACTTTTTTTTCTATAATGATTCGGACCGTGAAATTGACTGCCATTAAGACAACATATCCAAGTATCTGTGGTAAAAAATTCAGCTTGTGGGTCATTGTATTTTTGGAGTTACACTCCATGGAAAATAAGGTTTGTGGCTAGTCCTAAAACTAGTCAAAAACAGGTGTTTCGGGTAAAAACATCATAACTTCTTCATAACAGATCCAAATTCAGTGAAACCAAATGTGTTGGTGAGGGTACAGTCTGTAGTATGTTCTGTAACAGTTTCAAATCAATTCAACAAATATTCCGTGCAGGGCACGCTCTACAAGGTCTCTCTCTAGAATAAGCCAGAATTCAACAAGGTATGCCATTTTTGCTATAACTCCTTTTCTAAGAGGTTCCAAGTAGTGACACCTAGAGGAATTGCATAAAACAAACTGAAGAACATTGTGTATAAGTTTCAGATCTTTATACATTACAGGTACAAATTTATGATTACTTCAAGTTAGGGTTGTTGACTAATCCAAAACTAGACATGTGAGACTAAAGAAAAGTTTGATGAAAATGTTAGTCTCTTGTTGTTGAAGTTAAGGAAGGTTTGCAGGTATGTGATCATATACACCAAGTCTATTGCAGAGCTACAAATCAGATTTGGATGATGAAATTGATGAGGGCTTTTGGTTGAGGTACATGGTTGAGACAAGTAGTTGATGAGTTGGCACATACATGAGGTATATAGTTGATGATGTTGGTACATATTGATGAGTCATAGTTGATGAATAGTTGACACATGATTGGTACATACTTGGTACTGATGATCCCCAAGAAAGAAGGGAACAAGTTTTTAACCAACAAAATGAGGACGTGATTAAGGAGCAAAAACCTAAGCAAGAAGATGAAGTACCAACCCGTGCTCCTCCCTCTGATGAGGTCATCCAAGAACCTGTGCTCCTCCCTCTATGATGCTTCAAGGCGTTGGTACCTGAGCCTTCCCGATGGTAGCATTAAAACCATGGACAGACTTGAACAGGTCTTTCTCAAAAGATGGAGTAGCAAAGAAGACCCTAACATGCTCCTCACCCGACTAAATAACCTTGCAAAATATGAAAATGAATCTATTTAGGAGTTCCATACTAGGTTTGAGACCTTGATGCAAAGGATCCCTGCAAGCCATCATCCGAAAGATGATTACCTCATCCACATCTACACCAAATCTTTCAATGGCCAATTGGGGTATCTTCTCAGAGATAAAAACCCTCAATCCATTCAGGAAGCCCAAGAGCTCGCTACTAAAATAGAAGGAAACCTCCTCTCATCCAAGATCGAGCCTTTCGCTAATCCAAGGGGAAAAATGGACACCAAAAAGCCAAATTGAGTCTATCTTGAACCCTTTGGACCTTTGTGCCAGTATTATAGCCAAGTTGCAAGCCTCTATGGATGGTCTCATAAAAATCAGGAACAAATGATGAGTAGGATTGTCAACTTGGAAGATCTCAAAACCAAAGCGGGGTCGTGCAAGGGCAATTTCAAAGGGAATCCAATTCTATAGAGCCAAAGATGAGCAGAAGTCCCAAGTACTTTGGCATCTGCAAATGTTGTTGATGAGAATCCCTGGTGTCTAGAATGCGTTGAAGCACATTGGGAGCATGAGTGTCCTTACAAAAGTAATGGCCATCAACAAGTGAATAACATGGACCACTTCATGGAAGGTCCTCAAATAAATATCAGCGATGTAGAGCATCAAGAAGCCATGAAAGGCCAGTGCGACAGAATGTAGGTAATAAACAACCTAGACCGGGAATCACGAGAGAAGCTAAAGAAACAAGATTTCCAGGTATATAGAAGAAAGAAAATGAACCAACCTATTTAACGGATAAGATCCCCCACCTTTAGGTACTTCTTCCCAGACATGCAGAGGTTGGGAAGGTTCACTGAACTTTGACTTTGAGAAGAATTATCTAAGATGCATGTAAACATTCCCCTAAGAGAAGCCATTAAGGTCCCATCTATCAAGGAACGCTTCGACACTTTCTTTCAAGGATCGAATGAACCCATGGACCCCCTATCATGCTACCTGGTGATCTCGAGGGGTTCAATACGGGAAAAACCCTCCCTTCTTCATGACTTTAAAGACAAGAACCTCAATGGCATGTTAGAATCTGAGAGTGCCAACTAATGCCTTTCAAAGTCATACAAAATTATAATATTGAAAGTAGTACACCCGCTACTGAGAAATGTATGGTTTCCGAGTCTAAAGTCATACCCACACATGGAGTAGTTTAGAATGTAAAGTTTGCCTTAAAGAATACCACGAAAGTAATCCACATGGGCATCATGATAGTAGACATCAAAGATATGTGGGGGATGTTGTTGTCCAGGAAATTTGCATCAATGTTGGGTGGAACCCTTGAGATGGACCTCTCTTTTATAGAATTCCCTCTGACAAATGGAACAATTGGTCGTCTCCTAAATGAGCCAGTAGCTGAGACCCATGTGCAAGAAGTTAATCTCTCGGTCAAAAGTGACAAAGCGCATGATAAGATCATACAAACCCTTCATGAATATTCTCTCGAAGATATGCCTTTCGCTATAGAGAAGGATTTTGATCAAATCAAATGGCCCAAAGGGAAGAGTACCAACAACTCTGGATGAATTTAGAGACAAAGAAATGGATGAAGATCTTGAAAAGACCGAGGAGAAGATGATGTGCAATTCATCGACCAGCGAAGGAGTATTCTGAAGAAGCCCACCCCTCCTCCTCTACAGTACACCCGGGGTTCAAACAACAACCAAGTATAAAAATCGGGAAGTACAAAGGAAGGAGATGTGGTTTGGATGTGGGATACCCATAAAGGAGAGCCAGCAGAGCGTCAAAGGAAGCACTCAGCAATCATGAAAACAGGACCCTCAAAGTTGGACAAGAATCGGTTGACGAGTTCTACTATTTGTCCACTTTGGAAGGAAAAATGAATCCATTACCGATCAACGGGCACCTCCACAAACCCCACCAAGGTGAGGGAACTGACTTCTGAGTAAAGAGAATACAGTGAAGTAGGCATTTTGCATCGTGTATTATACCATTTGCATTACATGTTAGTTTGCTTTTTCCACA
Organism: Picea sitchensis; assembly: GCA_010110895.2. Taxonomy (NCBI): domain Eukaryota; kingdom Viridiplantae; phylum Streptophyta; class Pinopsida; order Pinales; family Pinaceae; genus Picea; species Picea sitchensis. Next base: position 35,364 of record SNQJ01S0130083.1, read on the forward strand.
TCTCGTCTATTGATTGACTTCTTCGGTCTGTGAAGCATTTTTCATTGTGTATACCATTTGCATTGCATGTTAGTTTGCTTTCACGTCTATTGATTGTTTTCTTTAGGTCTATATATATATATATATATATATATATATATATATCTTTGGGGTGAATTTCACCCCAAATTTTGTTACTAATGCTTCTTTCAAGATCAAACAGGTCTGTAGGTTATGTTAGAGATACTGAGGTTCTCATGAGATCTACGGATAGCACATGTCCCCGAGTTGGAGCGGTTATCCCTTTTTCGGGGTGCTAGGAATCATGTCTTAGGGCTGGGAGTCCACACATATGTGATGTCTGCAGAAGCGAAGTTGACCTGAGCATGGCCACAGGAGAATACCTTTCTTCCATTGTCTTTATCTTGTCCTTGGCCGGACATCATCACCATGGTTTGGTCACATCAAAGAGTTCTTTGCTTCATGGGAGTAGTGGTCGATGTATCATGGTTTGTGTCACTTTTGATCATTAAAGCCTTTAAATGTATGCATATGATTCCTTTTTTATTTCTAACAATGCTTGGATCTTACATTTGTCCACTTTACCATGTTTGGGAGTTCTGAGGTGCCCTAACCAAGCACAATATGTCTGTGATTTTAGTTCATCCTTTGGGAGGGATTTCTGAAAAGCCATAGTTCGTTCCCATCATAGCACCACCTTTCATCTTACTTCCGCTCACTTATCCCTTTTCCTTGTCTGGGCATTGGGTTGACCTATTTACCGGATTACACCTTACCTGCGATGGGAATAAGGGGCTAAGGCCTAGAAGGTAAAAAGCAAAATTTGGTAAAGACAAAAAGCACAGACTAAAACCTCGAGATGCTTCATGCGAGGGATCCCCAGAAAGAAATAAAAGTATTTCTCGTGAGAAACAAGGGGACAGAAGAAATAAAAAACAAGACCTAGTCGGAGGATGAGGGGTCTCATCATGAATAGCCACCCTATTAGGACCATGGGTACCTAGCGGTATGACATTACCCGGCGGTTAGTTTACATGAAGCGGTGACTCTTGGTTGCATGGCCAAGGGAAGAGGGGTCTCATCACGAGCCGACCTTCTCATCTCTGCAATGAAATGTACTTGTGGGTAACGTTGTCGACTCTGGTCACCATGCCAAAGCGGTGTCCTGATTAACTCTTAAATAAAAAAAGCAAAAAAGAATAAAAGAATAAAAGAATAAAGGCGAGAAGGGGCTTGGAAAAAATACATCCATGTGAAGATTTTCTTCGCCTTCTACAATGGTACCCATAGGTAACACTTTTGCATCCCTGGCCTTCTTGTGCTTGGACATCCCTAACCACATCACCCACTTACATGGCTTGGATAGAGGTCTTTGGGAACTTTCCTTTCCTCATGGACACTAGCCCAATAAGACACCTTGTCTCTTTCTTCAGAATTGTATTGCAGGCTTGTGCTTAGCGTCTTTTGAGCTTTTGATTGATGTATTAGGGTTTTGTGCATATGTTTAATAATATTATTGATGATCCGAATGTGATTGACATTTTGCTATGATCCACAATGTGATGAGCCCATGGAGAGCGTGGCTTTTGATGTGCAGGAACATGACCGACGGACAGGTACCATTTGGGGCCAGTACACATGGGGAGTTGATTAGTTCGAACCTCCATGGAGCTAAAAATTACACCGGATAGATATTTGAGACCCCATCAGAGGGCAAAAGGCAGGGGCAGAGGTTGATTAAGACTTTGCGGGAGAAGAAGGCGTTCCACTAGGGGCACCCAGGCAATTTGGACCTAGGGGATTGACCCATCTTCAGTGGGACCTTGGCTCTAGATGGCCTAGGACGTCACCAGGAGTCTTATGGCGTCATCATGAGCATATTGGCAGATGGACAAGGAAGTTGCTTGCGTGTGGTAGCTAGGAGGAGCCCAAAAAGGACTAACGTCTTGCTTCTGGAGAGAACGCACTTGCCCTAATAGGAATGCGTCACCCGAGAAGGGTGGCGTCTTCTTGATTAGGGTTTTATATTGACAATTTAATGTAAAACAATATGATTTGATATTATGGCCTTGTAGAAGCCTATTTACACGACCTAATTTTACATTTTAGGTCAGGTTTTTGTATAAATGAGGGATCTTAACTCTCATTTTTTTCATGCGTCATCACTCGGTATTCACTCCATAAGGAGGTCTGAAACTTGCGTCCTATCTTAGGTATTTGGCTGATTAAGTGAGGTGGACTTGTTGAAGGAAGACATTTTTTGGCATTCTGGTGTTTCTCTTGAAGGAAGGTGTTACAACTAGGGTTTGCATAGTTATTTCTTGGTGAATTGTAAGTCATTGTCTCATGTAGGTCATTGTCTCATGTCCCACGATGAAATCTTTAGCCATTGTTGAGGAAAGAAAGAGCCTAGCCATAGCTACCTCCTATTTACTCTTCCTCTTTGCTAGTAGTACTATTTTTTGAAGCCAAGAAGAGTGAGGCGTCGGCTAGGTTTACTACACTTGGGCCGTACTCTTTCTAGGGTTGTTGAAAGGCCTTGTTGTATAACACCTGTCATAAAACCCTCTTGTTTTGGTCATATACTTTATTCTTGAGCTAGCCGTTTTTCGGGAAGGAGGAAACTGAGGCCTTCTTGTAGCAACATCAGTGAGCCTCTCTCCCTAGGGTTTTATCCTTGAGGCCTTGCCTTGTAACACACTCTCAAAACTCTTCCCTCTAGTCGCCAAATTTGTCATCCTTCAACCTGTGTGTCCTTCGCTTTTGACTACATTAAACCCTAAGGCATTGATCGAAGTCCTCTAATGTTGAAGTGAAACGTTGATCACAACACTCTCAAAAACTCTTTGAATTTCAAACCCTAACTACTCTAACCCAGTTGTTGGCGTCATCTTTGATTTATTTCATCTTTAAAGCATTAGCGTTTGGTTTTAAAAGGCAATTAAATGATGGTTTGATGCATTAATTGAACAAAGTGTTGATTAGTTACATCGAATGCTACATTATTGTAATAATATTTATTGGTGAAGTGTTATAACTTTTTATTGCTATTGATAAACGGTAGGCGTCAACATTTATTTCCATATAGCCCTATATATATTTATCGGATAGTCTTATGAAGTACTAACCCAGCCGAATAGCTTGAACATATTGGTTGTTGTTGCTTTGTTCGAGGCGGGTACAATTCTTTGGAAGCGTTTTGTTTCATTGTGGCCTTTGGCGGACTACTCTGTTTGGGTGGTGACTTGTGAGAAGGGAAACATTATCTTGGTCTTATTAGCCTTTGCCTCTTGAAGCCAGGTCCATAGGGGCGTCTCCCACAGGCCTAACCTCCTAAAGAAGAAGAAGAACCATCCCATTGTGGTGACATTGGGTGGGATCGGTTCTGTTACGCCCGGTTGGCCTTCTATCTTATAGCCTTTTATCCCAGCTACAAGCTGCTTGTGATAGCGGTATTGGCCCGTTGTCGGGGACACTGAGTCATTTCTCCTCAAGGCGACACTTTTGGTAAGCCTTGCCTCTAGAAGTCTTATCTTACAAACTTACACAGGCGACTCCACTAGGGTGTTTCCCTTATTTTTTATAGTTTCAAGCAAATTATATGGCAACTCCACTAATGACAAAACAAACCATGACTTCTCAATGGGATCGAACTACAAATATGGGTACCATTGTCCGGATATTCTAGACCAAATGCCTTGGTATGAAATGGCTCCCTAGATTGGCCTCGATGGAGAAATTATCGATTATCACATGAGCAAATTGTGGACTTTCTTCGGCCATGCTGTCGATTGATGACGTTGAAGACTTAGTAATGAAACTCGTGCCATACTGAAGATGGTGATAATCTTCCATTTGCCGGCATCACATCCTATGGACCAACTGAAGAAATCTTTCTTGCGAGGTGGGTTGAAAATGGAAGATATCCGATCATTGATGAGAGGTCTTGAATGCATAAAACAAGCAGAGGATGAACCATCAAAGATTTAGGGGTTAGATTTGAGAGTTGTTGTACCAAATTAAGCTAATGGAGTCCTAAAAGGAAACTATCTCATCCTATCTCTATGCTAATGGACTTCTAGGGAATTTGAGCTTCCCCTAAATAAAAAGGGTCCAAAACACTTGTAGAAGCTTTGTATGACGTTCATTTGAAAGATATATAGCAATTCCGAAACCAATGGCCAGATGGTGGACACTCTCAACTGATAAAACTGAACGGCACGAAGCCTTCTTGATGATCCCCAAGAAAGAGGGGCAGGGTTGCTCCAATGAGTATGTGATTAAGGAGCAAAAACCTAATCAAGAAGATGAAGTACCAACCCGTGCTCCTCACTCTGATGAGGTCATCCAAGAAATTTCTGCATCAGCGAAGAATCAGGTTAGTTGCCGCTGGATTAGATGACACACCCGTGTGATTTGGGAAATGGAAAGGAAAAATGGAATCCAAGAAAGAGGTGAGACCTTCCATGCTGCACAATAAGGTGGCCAGTGGTTATAAGGATTGAAGCCATGGCGTGAGAACGCTGAGTGCAAAACTCACGCACTAGAAGAAAAGTAAAAGTGCCTGTCCTAGTTTTTGATAATGCTATACTTTGTGATAAGGAAGATGAGGAGGAGATGAGCAAGAATGCTTCAAACCATGCATGTTATGACACAAATAGTAACACTATTGATAACATTGATGAAGAGCTCATACATATTTAGGAGGCGGTGGATGGGATGCAATGCGGTTATGATATGGATCCATCTCTGACTATAGAAGTCATCTCAGTGAACATGCAATTATCTACCGCCGGGATCTTTGACCCATTATGAGGTGAGATTTTAATGCTCCCAGAGCGCAAGGTTGACCAAGTACCATATTTGCTTGACGATTTTCGATCTTACAGGGTTCTTTGATGATTTTTCCTCTGAGCACTTAGATTTAATCTATGAAAATGACTATCAACCACCACTGTACTCAGGTTTTGATGGGGGTAAGAATACTTTTTGCCTGAAGACCCTCATGATAGCTGCTCCGTCCTGCTTATTGCATTACCTTGTTATTAAGTGAAGGTGTAGGACTGGAAATTATATCTTTTATGACCAGGTTCCTCTTAAACAAACCGAGATCCGAGGACGGTTTGTCTGGGGTTGGTCTGTCTTAGGTGTTTCTTCCCTTGAGAGTTTGCCGATTATAAACAAGATCTTTGTCGATCCCTTCGAACTCAGTCGCGAAGGCGTCCTAGGTGGCAGGTTTACCCGACCCCTAAGAGTGATGTTGAACCTTGGACTTTTCATGACCTTAGGAGGTGGATTGATGAGCTGGTATATGGACTTGGCAAGATTTCATCCTCCACGCCTCCATGAGTTAAACTTTATTTCCGATGATATGATATACCTTATAACTCATGACATTTGTGTACTTGATTTGTCATTGTTACGGTTTATGATGAAGCACAAAGGCGGTGTGTGACGTTGTTGGATTGGCTTCACAACTTTGGTTGTTTGGCTACAACATCTAACAAACAGGTAAATACATGTGAGTATTTTTCTTCATATTTATTGATTTCTTTATTTTAGTGTATATATATATATATATATATATACATATATATGTATGTATGTATGTATGTATGTTGGGGTGGCATTACCACCTTTTTGATAATGATCTTCTTTGAGATCAAGTGCGGGTTATAGCCGAGAGATGTTGAGGTTCCTCATGCACTCTGGTGAGCACATGTCTCCAGAGTTGGAGCCGAGATGTTGTACCCACTTTTAGGGATAACTAAAGAGATCATGTCTGGTACGATTCCTAGACATGGAGTCGCAGAAAACAAGATTGACCTAAGCATGTACAGGACCCACCTTTTCTTCTTCCATCAGCTATCTTGTAAACCATGACAACATCCATCACCATCGGTTTAGTCTGTATCAAAAGAGTTCTTGCTTCATGAGGTAATTGAAGTAAAGGTATAAGTGGTATGTGTCACATTTGATTGTTAAAACCTTTAAATGTATGCATCGCGTTCCTTTTATTTCTAACAATACTTGGATCTTGTCCCACTTGACCATGTTTGGGGAGTTAATGAGACGCAAGCAGGTATTATCGTAGGTTTAGTTTAGCGGGAGTTTTTGAAATCCATCATCGCTCCCCATCATAGCACTACTTCTTCATGTCTGCTTCCAGCTCATATCCGCTTTCCTTAATAGGGCATTGGGTTGACCTATTTTAAAGACTGCACCTTACCTTGCCTCATCTTGAAGAAGGGGTTTAAGGCCCAGAAGGTAAAAACAGGTGGTAAAAGATAAAGCCTAAGAATAAAACCTAGAGATGCGCCGTAGGGGATCCCAGAAAGCGATAAAAGGCTTCTCGACAAGAAACAATAGGGACCCTAAAATGGTAAAGAAATAAAGACCTAGTCGGGAGGATAGGGGGTCTCATCACAAACCCGACCTAATAGGTCCATGGGTGCCTAGCAGCATGACATTGCCACCGGTGATTTTACGCCGAGCGGTGACTCTTGGTATGGCCGAGGAAAGGGTCTCATCACGGAGTGACCTTCTCATCCTGTGAAATTATACGGGTAACAATCAGCTCGGTCATCATGCCGAAGCGGTGTCACACCGATTAGCTCTTGAACAAAAAGCAAAAAGGAATAAAAGGCAAGAATGGAAGCGTAAAGGAATGCCACCAGTGGCCGAATTTTCTTGCCTTCTACAAAGGCACCCGCATGTAACACTTTTGCATCCTTGGCAGCCTTCTTTGCACCCACATGCTTGGACGTCCACGCCGCTTACATGGACGTTGGGGTCTTTTGCGGGAACTTTCCTTTTCTACATGGATACTAGCCCAATAGGGCGTCTGATCCTTTCTCGAACTTGTATTGCGAGGCTTATTATATAGCGTCTTTGAGTTGTTAGCGATGTATTAGGGATTTTATGCATATGTTTAATAATATCAATGATGAGATGTGATTGAAATTACAATGAGCCACAGTACGTGAGCCCGCAGTAGCCTTTGATGTCGCGAGGACCATGCTCAACGGGGCCAGTACCATTTGGATCGATACACGTGGGGAGATGTCCGATTCGGAGACCTCCATGGGTTTGAAGAGCCCACCGGAGATGGATGTTGAGACCCCATCGGTGAAGGCAGGTACAGATGGATCAAAGGGCTGCACGGGAAAAGAAGAGAGCGTTCACCCGGAGGCACCCGACACAACTTGACCTAGGGGGAATGACCCTTTCTTAATGGAACGTTGGCCTTTGGGCTGGGGCGTCTACCTTGATACAGCGTCGCAACATCATGGGCGTTTGGTGACGGAACTAGGTAGCAATAGCGTGTGGCGAGGTTGGAGAAGCGGGGAGAATAGCGTTTTACTCCAGGACACCCCATACGCCCTAAAAGGGCTAACGTCTCCCCATGGAGGATTTTACTCTCCTTCCGAGCAGTTAGGATTTTAACTTGTGATTTAATGTAAAGCGGTATGATTTGATATGTTGGCCTTGTCGGCCTTTTTACGACCTAAAATGTAAAATTAGGTCAAGGTTTTGTATAAATGGAATTTTTACTCTCATTTTTCATCATCACTCCTCAACACTTGGTGAGATCTGAAATTTCTCCCTCTCTTTGGGTATTTGGATTTGTAGAAGCACTTGTTGAAGGAAAACATTTTTGGCATTTTATGGTGTTTCTCTTGAAGGGAAGGTGTTACAACCAGGGTTTGCATGGATTTATTTCTTGATGAAATGTAAGTGTTTTAAAACTTCTTGAATGAATGGTTGTAATCTAATTTCTTGCATATGTTTATAATTTGTTGAATCAAACCCTAGGTGACAAGCACAAGTAGGTCCTTGTCTCGCTATACACGAATAGAAACTTTCAACGTGAAGAGAAAGAGAGCCTAGCCTTAGCTACCCTCATTTTCAGCCTCGCTGATAGCTGTACCATTTAGAATTCAAGAAAAAGAAGACGTCCCAGGCCCTGGAGTTATCTACACTTAGGGGTGTTTTCTTTTAGGGTTTGATAGAAGAACCTTGTTGTAGTAACACTCTTCCTCATTAAGCCTTCTTGTCTTGATTTTGTGCTTCATTGAGCTAGCCGTTTTGCCAAGTTGACCTAGGGAAGGAGGAGAGCCGCGAGGCCTTGCTATAGCAATACCGGAGTGAGCCTCTCTCCCGAGTTCTGATGGGGCTACCATTCGCGACACTTGAACTCTTCCCTCTAGTCCCCTTAGTCGTCCTCCTTCAACCCTTGCTTCCTTCACTTTTGACTCCATTTTACCCTCTAAGGCGGTGATCTAAAGTCCTCCAATGTTGGAGTGAAACTTGATTACAACACTCCCAAAACCAGCCAATTTCCCCAACCTAAAACTATAACTACTCTAACCCTAGTTGTTGTCGTCATCATTGGTTATTTCATCTTTAATCTACTGATATTTTGTCTTAGAAACAATTAGATGATGGTTTAAGCATTAATTGAAATAAAGTGTTCATTAGTTTCATTGTAAATGCTGTCGTTCCAGTTTTTATTGGTGAAGTGACATTATTTTCATTGCTATATTGACAAAAATTGACCGTCAATATTTATTACCATATTGCTTATATATACATACTTATCAGATAGTCTTATGAAGTCTTAACTCATTGAAATAGTTTGCATATATCAGTTTGATGTTGATTTGTTCCAGGAAGTTACACTTCTTTGGGGGTTTTACTTCATTATTGGCCTTTGCGTTGGGACTATCTGTTTAGGTGGTGATTTGTGAAGGAAATCTTATCTTTGTCTTATTAGCCTTTTTGCCTCTTAAAGACCCCAGGGCCATGGGGACGTCTCCCACGGGCCTTACCTCCCTAAAGAGAAAAGAACCATCCCATTGTGGTGACATTGGGTGGGGATTAGTTCCCTACGCCGGTTTGGCCTTCTATTTTATAGCCTTTTATAATAGCTACAAAGGCGTGTAATAACAATCCCCTATGGTGAAAGGCCTCACGGGGAAGATGCTTTGTGGAGTAAAGAGAACCCATGCTTAGTATTGGAATAATCGGATCCTATGGCGGTGCTTGTCATTCCATTTCGGTGGTATGTGAAGCGTCACCTTAACTCCTCCCGGTTAGAGTTATGGCCATGAGAAAAGTTGGAACCCCAGTTTGGGTAATGGACCCAAAGTTTGTTTGATGGATAGCGGTATGAGTTATGATATATTTTTTTTTCAGATAATACTATTCTATATGGATGGTGTTATCAGCGCGGTCTATTTTCTGGGTCTGAGGCTACAAGATAGTGGACAAGCATCAGGGAACCTTCCCCACTCGCTGTCACCTCGATGGGGAGGTTCTTTACATTTAGGGAGGTTAGCCCTGAGGGAGGCGTCCCGGTAACCTATGGTTTGAAGGCAAAGAATATAAGATCGAGAGTTTAAGGTTTCTCTCTCCTCTCGGGTTACCACCAGTGCTCAGGATAATCGTAATCAACCCAACAAAGTAAAGTCCTGTTGAGAACACCTACAGGAACAAGACAATAGGCACTATATGTATATTTGCGAGTTATAATTCAAAGGGTTAGTGCTGTGACTATCCGATTTCATTTAACAAGCAATATAATAGACAAAATGAGGTCAGCGTTACGCTAAATAGCCTATACAAGATCACCAATTCATCAATGTCTATAATAATGACCAAACCAGCGGTGTTACTCAATCAACAATAGTTCAATAAATGCTTGGCGCCATCATTAATGGCTTATTTGCTAGTTAGAAAGGTTGTTGCGTCCAGAAGTATGACGTCGACCTAGGTTAGTAGTGTTAGGGTGAATTAGGGTTTCAAGAATAAAGTTTCAAAAGATGATTTTTGCACACTACAAACTCAACGTTGTAAGTCTAACCCGTGCCTTAGAGATTGGAAAGGAGTCAAAGCAAGGGCAAAGGATCTCGGAAGGATTTAAAATTCAAAGACTGCAGGGTAGGGTTCTATGGTTTTGCTGCAATGGCAGGGCCACAAATCAAAACCCTAAGGGAAGAGTCGATACGGTGTTGCCATGAGGCCTGCGTGCTCCTTCCTCTTTCTCCTAAACACACTTGGCAAAAGCGGTAGCTTCAAAGTACAATTTAAGGGAGAAAAGTGTTGCGAAGGCGAGGCTTTCAAACCCTAGAGGTTAAAACCCTAGGTGTAGAATCAGCGCTAGGCCTAGGGCGTCTCCCTCTTTTCAACCTATAACTTTAATGCTAACTGGAAAAAGGGAGAAAAGTGTAACTAATTTAGGCTATATCTTCCTTTATCAATGGCTAAAACTATTTCTCAAACATGGGGACATGTAGCAATGACCTACTTTTGTGCTTGCTACCTGGGTTTCAAGATTCAACAATATAATAGTAAAATGTAAGAAATTAAATACCACAGCCATTCATTTAAGAAGTTTGCATGAAAAATTCACTTACATATCATGAAGAATGCATAATCAGAGGAAACCCTGGTGTAAACCTTCCATGAGGGAGAAACACCATAAATGCCAGGAAATCCTCTGAAGGTTGTGCCTCACTTTAAAGACCCGAGAGCACTGAGCAGGAAACAGAGTTTGAAGATCTCACAAGAGGTGGCGTGTTATGTTCAAATGGGAAAAACATCCTCAATATATATCAATCAATGACATTTCAATTACAAAATGAGTCATTAAAAACAACTTAGACAAGGATGACTACAAAATTTACCTTTGTTTTACATTAGAATTACAGATAAATGACATAAAATGAGCAAAGGTGGGACCGTTAAACCCCTTAGGGGAGGCGTTGGCCTTTTGGGCATATCCGACATCAAAATTCAGGGCGTTAGCCCTTCTGGGGTTCTTCCAAAGCACCACCGTGTCAATAACCTGAAAGCTCTTGCCGCTCAAGACCGTATAGAAACTCTCTGGTGGCGTCACGTCCATCAAAGGGAGACTAAGCGTTCCCATCTAAAGTGGGTAATCCCCAAATTGCTTTGCCAAAGTGTTCTGGGTGGAACATCCTTCTTTCTTCATGTGCAAAGGCTCATCACTTAGCGTTGTCCTGTCTCGCCATCCCAACAACCATCGATGGGCTCTTCATCCTATGGAGGTCAGACTCATCATACCCCATGTGTACTTAAGATCCAGCACCTTTATGGGCATGGTCACGCACATCAAAAACTTACCTCCATAGGCTCATTAGTCCTTGGGATCGCCAAAATATGATCATATCTCGTAATTTAAATTTATCCAAACACATGCGCCCGAAATCCCTATCATATATCCTAATAGCTCAAAGACATTACACTGACATACTATACAAAGTTGAAGGAAAGACAAAGTGCCCTGTTGGGATAGTATCCATAAGAAGAAGAGAATTTCCAAAGAAGATTATTCAAACCATGCTAACATGAAGTGATATGGTTTAAGGATGTCAGTCATATAGTGAAGACAGAGTCGGTATTGCCGTGGGTGCCTTTGTAGGAGGTGAGTTGTGGGTATGGATGCGGTTTTTTTTCAGCCTCGCATTGCCTTTTTCTTTCCTTATTTATTACTTTTCTTTCTTTTTTACTTCAAAGTGGAGCCGAGGACCTTTGCCTTGGCATGGTGACCCGAGCTATGATGTTACCCACTAGTATTTTTGTGAAATGATAAGGTTGGCTACCGTGATGAGACTTCCTTAGCCATGCAACCAAAGGTCATTGCCACGATCTGGTAACGGTCTATTAGCAATGTCATGCCGTAGATACTATGAACATAATGGAATTGACTCTTGATGAGACTACTCCATCCTCTTGGATTGGAATCTTGTTTATTATTTTTCTTTGGGTCCCTTGTTTCTTATCAGAGGCCTTTATTGCCTTCTCGAGGACCACTAGGTGAGCATCTCTAGGTTTTATTTCTAGTCTTTTAGTTTACGGTACTTTACCCCTGGGCCGCCCGACCCCTTCTTCCCACCGAGGACAAAGTGTAACCCTCAAAGTCATCCTAATGCCGAGACTAGGGGAATGGGATGGATGAATGAGAGAAAGATGAAAATGATTGTATGGGCGGGGAGTGGTGATGGCTCTTTAAATCCCGATGGCAAACCAAAACCATGGTTACAAGCTTGCTAGGACTTAGTTAATCCCCAACAATGATCAAGTGGTGGGTTGAGTGTAGATCAAGCGGTTGTCCAGGAAATGTAGGAACACGATGCATATATGAAAGTTATAATGATCAAACATGACACATACCACTGATGCTGGACCAATTACCTCATGTGGGCAAGAGTCTCCGATGCAGTCCAAGCCAATGGTGATGGATGTTGCTGCTGACAGGACAAATTTGTCGAAGAAGAAGAAGAAGGATGGTACGCCGGGGCCTGCTTTCGAATACGATCTTTGCTCGGTACTCCATGTACAGGACTTGTGGGCCTCGAGACATGATCTCCTAGTTATCCCCTAGAGATCGGGGATAACAAATGGTATGTCATTCCATTTTGGTGTTGGTATGTGGAGCATACATAACTCCTCATGGCTTGAGATTAAGGGCCTAACGAAGTTGGAGGACCTATATGTCATCTAGAAGCCCCAAGGTCAAAGTGGATCCAAAAGTGGTTTTAGAGATTTTTAAAAGGTAAATAATAAAGAGTGGAAGTAATGGAGTGTATTATAATTCCAAAGTGAATACAAAATAAATTAATTCAATGACAAATTTAATGGAGAGAAATTTAAGTAGGTTAACCCTAAAATAAGGAAAGTGGGGCCAAAATTGACCTAGAGATGTAACCCTAAAATAAGGAAAGTGGGGCCAAGTGACCTAGAAGATGTTTTTAAGGAAGTTACTTGGAGAGTATAAATAAGAGGCAAGGCTCTCTCATTTTAATCACACTTGAGCATATTGAATATCTATAGGTGTCTGAGGTAACTAAGAATATCTAAGCCGAAATTCTGAGGGAAGGTGAAGAAAAGAAGGTCGAAATGCAAGAAAGGATAATTTTTTTTTATGGTACTTTCTAAGGTATGTTATTTACAGGTCATCTCACCATTTTCGCTATAGCTTTTTATTCTATAATGAGTCAGACCGTGAAATTGCTATGCCATTGAGACAACATATCCAAGTATCTCTGGTAAAAAATTCAGCTTGTGGGTCATTGTATTTTTGGAGTTACATTCCGTGGAAAATAGGGTTTGTGGCTAGTCTCGAAACTAGTGAAAAACATGAGTTTCGGGTAAAAACATCATAACTTCTTCATAACATATCCAAATTCAGTGAAACCAAATGTGTTTGTTAGGGTACAGTCTGTAGTATGTTGTGTAACAGTTTCAGATCAATTCAACAAATATTCTGTGCAGGGCACGTTCTACAAGGTCGCTCTCTAGAATAAGTCAAAATTCAGCAAAGTATGTCATTTTTGCTATAACTCATTTTCTAAGAGGTTCCAAGTAGTGACACCTAGAGGAATTGCATAAAACAAACTGAAGAACATCGTGTATCAGTTTCAAATCTTTATACATTACAAGTACAAAGTTATGATTACTTCAAGTTAGGGTTGTTGACTAATCCAAAACTAGGCATGTGAGACTAAAGAAAAGTTTGATGAAAATGCTAGTCTCTTGTTGTTGAAGTTAAGGAAGGTTTACAGGAATGT
>SNQJ01S0130085.1:0-25952 GCA_010110895.2 Picea sitchensis
ATTTCAACAACATAGATTAGATTAGATTAGTTCTACTTCAGTCCTGCATATACAGTGCGTGTGCTTCGTCAGTCTACGTACCCCGGGTTGACAATTAAATGGTTGGGCAAGTACTACAACGTTATTATAACGACATATATTTCTCCTGACATATTTGACATGTTGAGACATGTGATACCGTGTCTTGGCGAAAGTGGTTTCAGAAAACCACCTTCTTGCACAAGTGTATCTCTGAAGGCACTGCGCGTCTGTGTTTTCAAGACTTGGGTACTATCTAGAATTTTCATGGTGATAAAACTAGGAAACTAGAGTGATAATGTTGATGTGTATGTTGAATCAAAATGGTGCATATTCTCATGAATTGCTGAATTGTTATCCTGATTAGTTTCGATGGCTGCACATTTTGTAGAATTAAAAATAGCTCGATCAGGTCAGACTAGTGCAGAGTCCATAGGAATAGAAGAAGCATAAGGGAATTATAGTCAACAAAATGAGAGTAGAGGGGTGGATGTCCATTTGGGCATGGAAGGAATAAACTCCAATGGACATGGAGAAGAAAGGAATGAAGATATGAATATGGATGAGACCATTAACAATTTGTAGAAGGATGTCCAAATTCATAAAGATGATAATGAAAGGCTTGTGAAATCCAAAGAGTAGCAGGATGACTTCAACATGAAGCTATTGGAGGGTTTGAACATAATAGAAAATAAGTTGGTTAAGGAGAGTGGCTCAATTGAATCTGGGAGTCACAAACCTTCAGAGGAGAAAAGAAAAGTAAAAAGTGCTAGTAGACATCACCATCATTCCCAAAAGAATTCCCATAAGAGAGCAGGAAATAGCTCAAGTCTATCCATTTTCAGAAGGTATAAGATATCTGGGGTGGATGAGTTGCGAGGAGAAATGAACAAAATCAAACCTCCTACATTTGATGGTGAGCACAAGAAGGATTAAGATGCAGAAACATGGTTGCTAGGCATGAGGAAGTATTTTCAATTTCATAATTATTCTTCTCATGCAAAAGGTAGAATCTCTATCTATCAACTCAAAGGAAATGCCTCCATGCGGTGGGATCAACTTGTGTAGGTACAACACATTGTAGAGAAAAGTGTTACTTGGAGGGAATTCAAGAAGTATTTTGAGAAGAAGCACTTGACTAAGAGATACTATGAAAAGAAAATGAAAGAGTTCTTTGAAATCAAGATTGGAAGTATGACCATAGATGAATATGAGAGAAGGTTTATGGAACTACTGAAGTATGTCTCTTTCATCAAGGATGAGACAGTCAAAATTCAAATGTATTTAAGTGGATTTCCATCATTCATCAGTGACAAAATACAGTATGATGATCCAAAGACATTAGAAGAGACCATAAGGAGAGATAAATGCCTATATGATAAACATAAAGTAAGGCCAACTTTCCAAAGGGATTGGGAAGACAATAAGAAATTCAAGGTGGATCAAAGAAAGAAGGGAGTTAATACACAATTCTTCATAAATAATCCACAAGGAAAACAAATGCATAAAGAACCCAGAGTGATTGACACAGGGAGTCAAGGGTCAAGACAACCACCTATTAAATGTTGGGGTTGTAAAGGGGACCATAGGTTCAAAGATCGTCCTCACAATGGTGAAAAGGTAGGTCTGTTCACAATGTACAGTGAGCTAAAATAGTAGAGGACATGGGCATATATGTGCCAAGGATTTATGAAGTCCTGGACAATAAGAAAGAAAAGTATCAGTCCCACATGATTGAAGTGAAAGGTATGATCAACAACCAAACCCTTTCTATTTTAATTGATTCAGGAGCTAGACATGGTTATATAGACCCTGAGATGGTGGAAAGTTTGCAATTTCCAAGAAGCAAGCATGAGAAATCTTAGTTGGTAAAACTGGTTGTAGGATCCAGAAGAAAGGTTAATGAGATGGTTAAGTCATGTCTCATAGACATGAATGGATTGAACACCAAATAAGAGTTATGCATCTTGCCTTTAGGTTCTTATGATTGTCTAATTGGGATGCATTGGTTGGACTGACATCACACTCTCTTAGATTTTCACAACAAATATTTTACTTTCTTGGATGAGGAAGGGAAACTAAGGAAGGTACAGGGAATTCCCAGGGCAATAACCATTAGAGAAATTTCAGCATTGTAGCTGAATAAATGTTACAGAAAGGGATGTCAAATATTTGAAACTCATTTGGCAGAGACACCTAGAGATAAGGTGCCAAATTTGGAGGATTATCTGGTCTTGGAAGATTTTGAATATGTGTTCAAGGAGGTACCCATACTACCCGCAAGGAGAGACATTGATTTCTCTATAAATTTGATGCCTGGAGCAGCGCCAGTATCAAAGACTCCTTACAGAATTTTTACACCAAAATTAAAGGAGTTACAAATGTAGCTTGAAGAACTTCTAAAGAAGGGGTATATACACCCAAGAGTGTCACCTTAGGGTGCCCCAGTCTTGTTTGTGAGAAAGAAATATGGAAAACTAAGGTTGTGCATTGACTTCAGACAGTTGAATAAGGTGTCTATTAAAATCAAGTATCCTCTACCAAGGATTGATGACCTCTTTGATCAATTGAAAGATGCAAATATATTTTCAAGATAGATCTTAGATCAGGATACCATCAAGTAAGAATTAAAGAATAAGATATTAGCAATACCGCCTTCAGGACAAGGTATGGTCATTATGAGTTCATAGTGGTACCATTTGGGTTGTCAAATGCACTAGTTGTTTTCATGTGCTTAATGAATGGTGTTTTCCGAGAGTATTTGGAAAAGTTTGTCATTGTATTTTTGGATGACATTCTTATATAGTCCAAGTCAGAGGAAGAGCATGCACATCATTTGAGGATGGTGTTTCAAGTATTAAGGGAACGTTAGTTATATGCCAAATTGAGCAAGTGCTCATTTTATCAGAAACAGATTCATTATTTGGGGCATATCATTTCAAAGGATGGGATAACAATGGATCCTGAGAACATAGAGGCCATTAGAGAATGGTAATCACCGAAGAATGTGACAGAGGTGAGATCATTCATGGATCTTGTAGGTTACTATAGAATATTTATTGAAGGATTCTCAAAGATTGTACATCCAATCACTTCTTTGCAAAGAAAGGGAGTGAATTTTCAGTGGACATTGGATTGTGATAAAAGTTCCCAACACTTGAAACAATTATTGACAAGTGCTCCAATATTGAGGATCGCAGACCCATAAGAAGTCTTCATTGTATGCACCGATGCATGTAATGAAGGACTTGGTGGAGTCCTCAGTCAAAATGGGTTTGTCATATGTTATGGACCAAGGAAGTTGAAGGATCATGAAAGAAACTATGCCACTCAAGATTTGGAGTTGGAAGCCATAGTACATGCCTTGAGGAAATGGAGACACTACCTCATGGGAAAGAGGTTTGAGCTAAGAAAATACCACAATGGTATGAAATATTTATTTGATCAGCCAAATCTAAATTCTATACAAAGCAGATGGTTAGAATTCCTAAGCGAATATGAATTTGATATAAAGCATATCAAGGGGAAAGAGAATAAAATGGCTGATGTACTCAGCAGGAAGGTGCATGAGTTACATGCTACAACCATTAGCATGTACCAACTTGATGTTAGAATCAAAATTCTGGAGGCTATAAATGCAGATCCACAATACAGAGGATTGGTAGCAATGCTACAACAAGGTAAGATGCTTTAGAAGGTGGATAATTATAAGTTGGGAATAGATGGAATATTGTTGCGCCAGAATAAGATTTTTGTTCCAAATGTCCAGGACTTGAAACGTATGATTTTGCATGGAATGCATAATGTTCCTTATGCAGGGCACCCTCAATATCAGTAAACCATGGCAAGGATCAAGAGCCATTACTTTTGGCCAAGTATGAAGAAAGATATCATTGACTACATCGCTAGATGTATGGAATGCCAGAAAGTGAAAGCTGAGAATAGGCACCCAGTGGGGTTGCTGCAACCTTTAACCATTCCTGAGTGGAAGTGGAAAATGGTGAAAATGGATTTTATTATGGGATTTCCTAGAACAGGAAAGTTGCATGATTCGATCATGGTGGTGGTGGAAATGCTCACGAAAGCTGCCAATTTTAGTCCAATGAAAACCACGCACAAGGCAGCAAAGGTTGCTGATATTTTCGTGAAGGAAGTGGCATGATTGCACGGGATTCCTAAAACAATTGTATCCAATAGAGACTCAAAATTCACCTCGAATTTCTGGAAAGGGTTGTTCAAAGGATTCAAAACGAATTTGAACTTTAGTACAAATTATCATCTTGAGTTTGATGGATAGACAGAAAGGGTGAACAGGGTGATAGAAGATATACTGAGAATCTACATGATAGAAAAACCATCGAAATGGGAAGACTACCTACACTTGGTAGAATTTACGTACAACAATGGGTATCAGACATCATTGAAGATGAGCCCATTTAAAGCACTTTACGGTAGAAAGTGCAATAATCCAGTGAGTTGGGATAATCCAATTGATAGGACAGTAGTTGGGCCAGAGTTTCTCAGGGATATGGAGGACCAGATGACAAAAATTAAGAAGAATTTAAAAGCTACCCAAGACAGAAAGAAAAGTTATGCCAATAAGAAAAGAAATCACAGAGAATTCAAAGTGGGTGATCGTGTTTTCCTGAAAGTGAAAGCTAACAGAAGTTCCTTGAAGTTGGGAAGCTACGCCAGGTTGGCAGCTAGATTTTGTGGGCCTTTTGAAATCCTAGAGAGGATTGGTCCAGTTGCTTATATGATTGCATTGTCTACATCTATGTATATTCATAAGGTCTTCCATGTATCATTTCTAAAGAAATATATACCTGATGCTAATCATGTTATTGATTGGAATGTGATTTAGGTGGAGCAAGAAGGTGCTTTTCAAGTGCATCCGGTGCACATTTTGGACCGAAAAGTCAAGAAGCTCCGAAACCGATCCATAGTGCTTGTAAAGTTTCCATTGACTTGGTACGGTCCTGAGGATTCTACTTGGGAACATGAAGATGCAATGCGGGAAGAATACCCACATATTTTTGAAGAGTTTTGAAAATTATGTTATATATGGGTTTATGATGCACTGAGGATAGTGCATAAATAAGGGGAGGGGATTGTAATATCCCTCGACTAAACCCAATTGTAAACATAATATGAATGTACTTAAGTTGTTGAGTTGTTTCGACTT
Organism: Picea sitchensis; assembly: GCA_010110895.2. Taxonomy (NCBI): domain Eukaryota; kingdom Viridiplantae; phylum Streptophyta; class Pinopsida; order Pinales; family Pinaceae; genus Picea; species Picea sitchensis. Next base: position 5,204 of record SNQJ01S0130085.1, read on the forward strand.
CATTTGGTAATGCACGTTATGTGGCATAGTGCGTGCATGAACTACGCAATAAAATTATATAATATGCACATTACAGGATACCGCGTGCAGTAACTAACATACAAGAAGTATGGAGGACAATGAGCCTCATGTATATGATATGTGTTATAGGCTGGTGAGCCAGTTATTATAAGATGTGATGCTTATGTTTTGGTATTAGGCCAGAACGCCTAGATGTTAAGGGCTATGCGCCTACTTTGTAAGTGACTCATGATTAATATAAAATACATCATTGCACATAGACATCAAGGGAACATTATATTAATATTTCCTAAAACATAAAGTATGGATAATTATTTTATCCTCAGTTCTAAAGTTGGGGACAAGTGGACCAAAGTAACTTCCTATATGACAAGTGTCAAGTTGGGGACATGCATTCATATCATGGGGGAACTTAGCTCATTTGGAGACTTCTCATGGATACCTTACCAACAGCCCGACGACCATTATTCACACAATGACTTCCATGAAGAGTTCACAATGATTCTCCTCCACACTCAGTTATCTGGTCAATGATTCCATGACCATTTCACTCATGCATTTTGTTATCCTTGAGACAACCATTTCACCATTCTGGAGCCTGTTTCCATAGCCCTTTTGTTTGGTGTACCTGGTTAGGTTAGAGCGGGATTGAAGAAGCGGGTTGTCAGGCCCATGAGAAATTATTTGAGCGAGATAATTGTTGGGGATTGATTCCTGAAGATGATAGACTGCATCTACAATGCTCTGATACTTCTGGTCCGGCCTATTGCTGAAGCCCTGGAAGGGAAGTGGGGCAGTCGAGGGACTGTTGAGAAGAGAAGGGGCACACTTCCTTGGGTGGGACAAACATGTGGGGAATGAGAGGCTGTATGATTTTAGTTGAGTGAGCACCTGAGACAGATTCTTTCCTGCTGTCCATGAGCCTTAGCCTGGATAGGAACCCTTTACCCTGGGTGGAGTTCAGTCCCAGCTCGGGGGTGACTCACTGTTGAGAGTGATGAATAGTGTAGTCTATGGTTAGGAGTTTCATGGATGGTCTGTACGCAATTGGTGACAATCTTTCCAGGATAAGTACCAGTTGTATGATAAAAATTATATGCTTCTTGTTATTTACATGCCTATGTTACGGTTTATAATATATGTGATTATAATTTCCTATATGTTTATGTGTAATTCTTTGTAAATGCTGCATATCTGTAGTTACTGTTGTTTCAGTATAAAAGTCATATGTTACAGAAAGTAATTGGTTTTTTATGTTTTTATGTAAATCTTCCGTGAGCGTGTTGTATGTATATGTCTTAGTTGCATGCAGTTTAAAGAGTAAATTTATGTGGGATTGCTCAGTTGACTACTGGGTATGCTATTGTATGTTCCGCATTATGGGAATGAAATAATTCCCTATAGTAGCATGGCTGGACCTGAAGACTAGGAATGTTACCAGCTGGTGTCAGAGCATGAGTGGTTTCTATGGAGTGGCGCACCTCAGCCTAAGGTTGGCCCGGGGAACATTACAACCCCCAAACCTTAAAAAAACATCTTTCAATTCCTCCCATGAGCTAATTGTCTCTGGCAGCAAATGTTTAAACTAGTGTTTGGTGTCTCCTTTTAAAGATTGAAATAAGGCCCTCATACAAACATCATCATGGTTAATATCAAACAAATCTATGAAATGCTCAAACCCTTGGATGTGTTTTTCAGCTGAGATGGTATCAAGTTCCCCATCAAACAAAGGTATGTACTTATAGTACTAATGAGAAAAATCATGAAGGACTTGAGGTAGCTTCAAGGTTATGTATCTATGCTAAATCTTGAAGGACGTTGGATCAAGTATAGGAGGTGAAATACCAGTCCTGGATTCATGGGGTTCATCAAGTTGGTTATGGTTATCACATGGCTTAGATGGAATATATTTATCAAGGCTAATGATAAACCAAGGATATATGTGTGTCACTTTAAGAGGGGGATATATAATTTCTAGGTTGTCATGGTCATCATTTGCATGTAGTAAGTCAAGAATAACTTGTCTAGCATTTTCAAGAAAGGACCAGAGGCAGCTTATAACAAATAGTAAAATGACTTGGAAAAAATTCCATTTTAAGAACTTATTTTCTTACATAATGATTTTTCATACCTCTTCCAAGGGGTATCATCTTCCAGTGAATTCTATGAACCACATTTAAAATTTGAGTGGATTCACTAATAACGTTTTGGGATTTGGATTCTGCATTGAGCGTGGAGTCCCCACTAAAAATTTAATTTCCTAGATTCTTATACCAATGGAATCACCTTCAAACTAATTTTTTGATGTGTGGAGTCGCTAGAGCAAGAATACAAGCAATATGCACCTATGTGTCTACTGCTCTCAGACCTTAGAGCTCAACCATGTCATTTTTTCCCAGGGAAAATATTTCAATTTCATCCCCGGCAACGGCGCCATAATGTTAGCACTCTATAAATTTTGTCTGGTTGAAGAGACAAATGACAAAGGTAATTGTTTCAACCAGATTTAAAACTGAAGCACCAAACTTCTCAACTCAGAGAGGGCTCTCTCATTTCACTTGATGTTTCTTTGGAAATCGTTGGCTAGATTTTGTTTGTTTTGGGAGGTATTATGAAGTTGTTGAAGAAGTGGGGGTAACATTTAGGCTATCGAGTCAGAAATAAATAATGCAGCAGAAGGTTATTATAACTTATCTAGAGGAGAAGGCTAAGTGAGGAAATGAGTCTGATTTTTTGAATTGAAATTTGCATGGAAAAGAGGAAAACTGAAAACACGTAACTTCTTCAGAGCATATTAAAATGAATTCTGAAATAGTTGAGAAGATAAATCACACAAATTTAAATTCCTAAGTCTAGAGCATCATCAGATGAATTCCAGACCTTTAACTCTCCAATTTAAAAGAGGAACTTACCAATGGAAAAGACACAGGAAACACACACTATGAAAGAATACATAACTCATGTCATATCCACTTATAATATTTTCATAAACAATTCAAAAAATTGTCTCTGCATCATATATTCAGTTTAACTCCATGATTTTACAAAGTCTACCAACAACAAGGGAAAGTCTCCTCCTCCTCTCATGATTTATATATACTTGGGATGATATATATATATATATATAAATAGGGTTTACTTTTGGAATTCAAAACGATTAAACTTCCCCATAATTCTGAAAATAGAGGTTAGTTACAAAAAGGAGTAATGCATAACGACAGTTCTCCTACTTTAAAGGGATCATTATGAACAGGTCTAACATATTTGGGGATTTTTCCTGTGAATGCCATATGTCCAAAATTTGTTGGAACATACTCAATTCCACCTGAGAATTCATTCCAACTTGGTGATTTCTTCCCTTAGCGTGCTCAACTATACTGGTTAATTTTCCTTGACGTTTTCAACCGATTTTGTTCTGATTTCTGCCTTCTATCGTTTTCTATGCCTCTTCTTCACCGTTCGCTTGTATAGTCCATCCACATGTCCATTGATTGTTAGGTCCTTCATAATAGGATTTAATCTGACCCCTGCTTCTGGTTCTATCGCAGGGTCAATATGGAATTTGGTTGCTAATATCTACGCAATCAACCTTTCTTTCTTACTCATTGATAGTATTGCCATGTTAGTTGAAAACCATGTCTTACTGGATACTATTTGATAGGTTTTTTCCATGTCTTCCAACTTTGCAGAGACCACGGTTTTTGTTTTCCTTAACTCTACAGAAATAAGGAAATCAATCCAGCTTGAGATTACTACACTTATGAATGAGATGACGATTGTCTGGAGTAGAATAACGCCACCCATATTTGAAGATCAATAGTCCTCGAGTTCTAATCATGAATCACTGACATGATTTCTTGTAGGTATGTTGGTTTTCCATTCTTTACCAATCTATTTCGAATGATGATCCTTTGAGTTAGTTATCTGATGATGTTCACCTGACATTTTCGGATGGGAAGTACCTGAATGAGTGACGTGGGGTGATTTGACTAGCCATCACCTCCCCCACACAAATTGTTGATTTGACATATTAGACCATGTGACATCGGGGATTTTGGGAAAATGGTTTTAGGTAGACCACTTTTCACCCCAATGTACCTCCAAGGAAGCCACGCGTCCATGAATAAAACCACACTAGTTTTCCGAGTCCGCCTTCGCATAATTAAATTCCGTGATATTTCACTACCCGATATGGGTCTTGACCATTGATCAGGGATTCTTCAAGATCCAAGGTCTGTCATATTCTCTCCTTTTCACTCCCTTTACATTGTCCACGTGTCGCCATATATGACCTGGAACTCCAAATCGCGCCATGTCTTTACATCGCTTTAGTCACCCGCTAAATTTGAAACTCAGATTTCAAGTGTAACTATTATGGTGATAACACTTTCAACAACTACGACCACAACAACAACCTCTTTTGGGAATATATTACATTGATTTATACATGGGGGGGCTTCTCGAGCCTTCCCTCCAGACTATTTTAGTGCTTTCATATCATAATTAAAGAATCCTACCACTAAGTCTTATTACAATAAATGAAATATTACAATCTAGATATGAGTCGGTGCTCAAAATTTGTACAATCCTACAGGTGTTAAAAGAAAATACAATCTCCTAGAGAACATAAAATGTCTCTAGCTTCAAGGTCTCATGGGATCTTTAATTACAATGCTTTCAAAATATTAAAGTGACGCACCCTCCTTGGAATCCAAACCGGTTTAGCACGTTGTGATGGATGCTGAGTCGTTTTCCACCTTTCCTCATTGATTGATGATGGTGATGCTCCTACATCAATATGAAATACAACATTGTCTTAATTTACTGTAAACATACCATGTACTTGGAATTCACTTAGCATATACACAACAACTATTATTTTCTCAAGATATGCTTCATATTCCAATTGTTTCAGGTCAGGAAGCACATCTTGCAATATTGGGGATCTAGTTGTACAATGCACTATTCTCTTGTCTACTATTCAGATGATAACATTGAGGAAATGTTTACATTCATTAGGGCATTTGTCATTTCATACCACAAATTCAATTTTCACACCATGAATTAATGCACCCGTAGAAGCAACATAATTGCACCTGGCACACACAGGTTCAAAGGGAGTCGAATATGCATTTGTTCTTCCCAATGCACCTTCAACCTATGTACATGACATAATAGTTAATATAGTTGGTAATGAAATTTTTATTTTTAAAGATAATTTTGTACAAAACTTTCATGCATGGCAGTGTCTACGTATACTTACAATAGTCCTGGAGCATGTTTGTTTTTTCAAATATCGTTCTATCTCTATTCTCAACTCTATTATAAATGTTGAATTTGATTCATGGAAGACCTTTTCTTTGATGTCTCTCTTCTTCATTATATTTTTCAAAATCATATGGGGAAATTCCCCTCTTTGCAATCACAGTTCCAAAGAAGAAAAGAAGTGTGCATATGTGTCAAAAATCTGCAGTTGTAACATAGAACATGATAATAGTTATGGAATATGATTGGATACATTTTAGGATGTGAAAATAAGAAAAAAGGAAAAAAATAAGCATATAGAACTGGTACCATTTCCATTTCTCCATCTAAGTCACCATCATTTATATGGAGAATGTATTGTAATCCAACCTTTTTACAATATGTTATGGCAACACCAATGTTTCCAATTGGATACAAGTCTTTATTTTCAGAAAATTGTCTTATTGTTGTGTTTGGAATGAAATTGTATTCAATACAACATGTTGGTATTGTTTCTACAACACTTGAGTCATGTAAAAATATAATACAATCAAATTCACCAAGATCATATATATCATTTGGTAGTATTTTAAAATTTGTAATGGATACCCCATTGACATGAATGTTTTTTTCCTCATGTTTTTGAATAAGGTGTGCAGGTACACTCAATGTAATTGTTATCAATCCCTTGTTGTCAATGATATCAACACGTAGTATGTGGCATTTCCTATTTTCTTTGTCCAAGTAAGTGCTATAGGTGACCATTATGTCTCCAATGAATATCTGTCTCATTCGTTGGTTGTTCAGGTCTTCTATTATACTATACTTGGTGGTGGTGTTATGGACCCGTTGCCAATGTTTAAAAATAAGAAGAACATGAAGGACAATTTCTATAAAAAAATTCTTCCATGTCTCCAAAATTAGTGTCACAATTTCAATGAATTGCATTGGTCAAAGTTTAATAGGCATACCTCTTAGCATTTGCATCTTGCATTGTACTATCTTCGTTGTCTCTGCATGCTAATATTTCTTGTGAACTGAGAAAAATGGCATTATGTATCACAAACTTATTTATCATGGCATAGGGGGATAAGTATATGAAAATATGTATTTTATAAATTGCAATAGGAACATAATCCATGAATATTTACACATGTTCTTTTGGTTGTTCTGATGTTTGTGACGATTGATTTCCAATGCTTCCTTCACTTGTCCAAATTTTTCTTCTCCCGACAAAAACATTTTCATATCAACTATGTAAAGGAATGAACATGTACAACATATTGTATCCTTCTCTGACATCATTTGACATTGACATATTTTTTTGTACATAAAAATACAGAGAACATACAACATATTAGCATACCAAGGGTTCCATAATGATTATTGGCATACCTATTGGAAATTTTTTCTTGAGTCTTGTCATTTGTTGTACTTAGGATCTCTTTATCCTCTTTAGTTGTTGTAATTGGTTGCACTACCAACAATATATATATTTCAATGGGCATGAAAATAACGTATTATGTGTGAACAACATACAATATTGATGTATGACACAAAAGATGAAGGAAACATAGCAAAAGACAAAGGTAGAATCACGTACCTTTTTAGTGCTTGTACCATGGGTGTGTTTGTACAAAGTTTCCTTGCACGATAATCTATTGGAAACCAAATCTTTTTCATAATTTGGGTGATACCATGTATCTTACTACAATGAAAAAGTTGGCCAATATACGAAAGGGAATCCAAAAACATGGAAAATGGATATGTATTGTATATTTTCTATATTGGTTACTTACTTATGGACTATACAAATGGAATCCATGCTAGAGTTATTTGATCCATTGAAAATAGAAGAGAAATTTGTATATATGTAAAAAAGATATGGAAATATGGTTTGACAAATTGGAATATGTAATTGTGTAGTTTGTTTTATATGTATTTCATATTTCAAGTAAAAGACAAATTGTATCATGGTCAGTCCAATATGCATCTAATAAAAATAATTTTGATTGTACCTTGGGAACATTTGACCATACATGATCAATATGTGTTTTTTTCACATGATTTACCTTCTACAACAAGAATTGGAGACTATAACTACACATGCACTTCTATAATTTTCTTTTTTTCTCTTTTCTTTGTAACATGTCAATGTTAAAGTCTCCTAAAATGACAATGATTTTGTTCAAATGTAAATGGTGCAATGTTTTTGTAATAATTTTGAGTACGTTGTTCAAATTTTCATGCAGTGCAACGTATATATTCAGTATTACAATTTGTGATCCATGAACCAGTGCCTTTGTTAGTATTGCCTCAACATTTTGTTCTTCAAAATGCATATGTTTCAAAATTGGTATATATTTTTTCACTAGTATCATCACTCCATGTTCAATGCATTTTGATATTCAATTGAAGTTTTGAAATTGATCATTTTCCATGGACATCATCATACATGTTTCTTGCAAGCACAAAATATCAGATTAAATTATGTCATAATAATTGGCTATATTATCAATATGTGCATTTAAGATGGATGTCTTTAGTGAGAAAATTGAAATGCATGATTCCGAATGTATTGATTGAGAATCATAATCTACAGACCATTTTGCACTACTTTGAAGGCGTTGCATCTCAATGTCAACTTTTTTCTTCACCCTAAAGTTTTCACGAGTAAGAGCATTTAGCAAATACAATGACTCTATGTTTGTTACACGGGACAAGGCTGTGTACACCACACCATGTTTTTGTATTCAGGTAAGGTCAAATGAAACACTATCAAGTGTCAAACCTTGTGACTTGTCCATTCTACATTCACATGGAAGTTGAATTGGAAATGGTTTTCAAATATTCACCTGACTTGTATTTTTTATCATTGATATTGGTTTTGCAATGCACAATACATGCGTACAATTATGTGGAGTCTCTAAGTTGTAAAGTAAAGATTTATTTTTTCCCGTCGATGTCCAATAGGTGAATCATGGAACTTAAACCAGAGAATGCCAATGCTATTTTTTTTGTATATGCTTTGACCACTCCATCCTCACCATTGACCAATCCATCCTATGAATCATAATTGCAAACATATATTTCGACTAGCATGTCCATTTTAAGAAAAAGTAGTGAACAAAGAGTGGTTGTATGTTGATGGAATGGAATATCGCCATGGTTATCATATTCCACATCAATTACGTTGATCATAATTTTATCTCCACGCATGAGCGAGAGGATATTCTTGTTATGCATTGAAAAATGCTTGTTTCTATAAAATAGATACAAAAATGTTGTCTCTTTTGGTGCAGGGCGTATGCAATGTGCATTGATATATACAAAGTCATCATTTGTTTGGTTTCTTTTTAGAATTTTGTTCAAATTTTCAATGAAATTTTCATCTCTTTGGCGCATTGTAGATTGTAATCCATAGAATTTTATATTGTGTTCCCAAACGTCATATGTCAATGGTTGCACGTTTATTGTAGGATGCTAAAAAATTAGAGAATCCTACACTGGTCGTACTTGGTGAAGATCACCATAGAACACATTGTCAATATTTCCAAAGTACTGATTTTGCATATGTTTTATGTTCCTAAGTCGATTGTCAATGGCATACAGGAATTGACTTCCAATCAAGGAGGCTTCATTTATGGAGATAATTTGTAATTCATAGTAAATATTGGACAATATGTCTAACATTTCTTTGCTAAGTGGAAGCAATTGGGACTTGTTAAAAGGCATTAGCAATATAGAATGGATTATTTTCCCACCTACATTATATGCAACTTTACCTATATTTGTAAACATTACCCCCTTTGGTTTCAAAGGATCACTTGTATTTTATCCATCATATATTCATACAAGAATTTGGAATAACACTTTTGTTGTGAATGTCTTTCCTGTTCTTGACCCCCTTGTAAGGAAAAAGTGGACACGTGTGTGTATGTCCCTACATTTTTTCATGGAAATGTCCTTCACAATTGCTTGTTGTTCTCTATTAAGAAATATTCTAGTTTTGTAATATTCTTTTTTCTCAAGGAGAAATGGATGTTTTGTGACCTAAAACCAAAGATTAATACTTTTTTCCATATTATAATGTTGAGGGAACTGAAGATATCCTTCTAGGCCATAATGTTCACTTCCAGGTCTAGTTGTTTTAAGCTCAACACATGTATCATCATCATTTGCAAGATCATCAAGTTTCTCAAGTGTAGTTTCTAAATCACCCCATGATGGGTTGTTGTTGTATGTAAAGTCAGCATCATTGGTTTGTATTGTACTATGATAGAAAGAATATGCAACTTTCCATGTAGAAACGTTATTTTATAATGTGTCTTCGCTTTTTTCAAATGGAACCTATAGCAAAAGTTTCTCACGACAAAAATTTTCATAGTCAATGTGTTTATTGTATTTGACAAACCGTATTACATTTGATTTTTTCCTTTTTGATATGCATTCGCCATTCTTATTGTAATTAGATACAAAATCTACAAGGAAGATATGTTTGAGAGAATATGGACGCACAATGTACTAATCAATAATGGAGTGGCACATTACGTCCTTTGAATTATCAGGTTCTTGTTTTAGTAGGAATGATGGCTTAAGAATAAATGTGTGTTCACTAGGTGAAGACATGTTTATGAAAATACATTCCCTTGAGATGGAATTCAATGGGAGAGAAAGTGCAATATGAACTTCCTATTGAGATGGCATTTGTTGAAGATTAAGCAATGCATTTCCAATTGTACATATCATTTGCATAGCATCAATTTCATTTGTTTCATGTTCTTTGCATATTTTTCTAAATGAAGTTGTCATAGATTTGTCAAATTTTGTCATGTACGAGGAATAGTACATTGTTGGAACATATGCATTGAGCACATACTGTGCATCTGTATTCACATTCCATATATTTTCCATGTCCTTGGAAAAAATATTGTTCCACATGTGTGACATTTTTCATTTTAGGAAACTTCTCGGTTTCTTTAATGTAAATTATAGTAATTGGATGTACTCATCTTCTGTTATGCTCATCTGCATAAAAAAATTCCTCAAATCTCATCAAGTTTGCATAATTTGTTTTCTCTACAAATTTGAATAGGTATTTAGATTTCTCAAGGAGAACATTGTTGACTAAACTGAGTGGTTAAATGACTTTCATGGTTTTCATTGGAGGCATAGGGAATTTTTACCTACAATGTGAGTCTCTTTGTTTTTTAAAACTCTTTGTATGGTAGTGCCTATGAAATTTGGCTAGTTTTGGATCCAAATGATCTGTTTCACAACTAATGTACTAGTCCAATTTTTTTTCATTTTGCATGTTACTATCCTTTCCATATATTGGAGCATTATCTATCCACAAGATTTTGTGTTCATGTTCACTTCCCCTATTATGGAACTCTGTCACAAAGTAATGGTATGAAACTTTTCCAAAGAATGTGTTATTTTGACATATCATTTGCTTCAAGGCATTCATTTTGTGTCTATAGTAATATGTACATGCAATTGGGTCTTTCCTTATGAGGTAGTGAATATTAGTGATTTCCAATGTATCAGTTTGCTTTCTCTTCTTCATGTTTCTGTCTAACTCATTTAGTATACTCATTAATGTAATCCATTAATGCTATGCACTTGTAAATGTGAAAAAAAGGGTTGGAGGCCCTAATTGTTGGATCATTGCAAATAAAATCTTCTTTATTTGTTTCAAGTGATCATTAAAGATCCTAACGTTCTTTAAATATATGTATCCAATATCAGATTTCAATATCTTTTATAAGTTTAATGTGTAATTATTTCGCTAATATATTCCTTCTACACAACTGATATTTTATTGTTCACACCTGGAAGCAAGAAATCACCTTCCCAATTATTATTCACATTGTCTTGAAAAACATATTTGTTATGTGACTTGAAAAATCACCACTTGATTGCAACAATTCCCATTTCGCTATTTTTTTATAGATAAATCTTTTTATAATTTCATCATCACGCGGATATCCATAGAAACGTTTCAGGAAGTTCATTTCCTTTTCATATTTGTCCTTGAAAATTCCAAGAAGATGTTTCCCTTCAGCAGGAGCGAGTTCGACGATATTTTCATGCAAGTCACAGATCCATTGCGACTCAATCAGTCCATGAATCAAAGTCTCAGTAGGGTTTTAATTGGCTGATTCATCATATGTATCACTTACAGTGTTAGTCTCTGCATTTTGTGTGGAGTTGGAATTCCCTTCTTGAAGAACATGATTCCAGTCCTCATTTATACAAATGTTTTCAACCATGTATAGGTTTATATAGGTTAATTGTTTTAATGTTTTTATGACAGTGTTGAAACACACTCTACCTTTCGGGTATGCATTCTTGTATTTAAAATGTTATTTCAAGGAAACATTTATTTCTAGGGTTTCATTCATGGATTGTGGAAATGATTTTTGCACAACATCCATATGGACATGCACATTGATAATTGAACATTTTAATCCCATTTGGGACCATTTATAACCCCATGGTATAATCCACACAAATGAAATTTGCAATGACACACGTATCTCTTCAAGCTCTAAAAGTGTACTTACATCTAGCAATGGTCTATTATGTCTTATTTGGTCTAGTGTTGCAAATTGCATCATTTCTTCATGTTTGAGTGACCTCTTTCATGGAATTCATATTTTTCTACTAGAGAACATTTTTCCATTCAATTTAAAACCCATATATTATGTTTCCAAGTCTCGGATAAAACATTTAATGTTCCTTTCAAAATGTAGATCCTCAAAAATTGCACATGTCATCCTAGGTGTGTCTTGAATTTGTTGCATATAGAATTTCTTTGCACTTTTCTTTTGTGCATGGAAATGGAAAATGTGTGTCTGTTCTTTTTCCTTCTTCACATTGCAAACAATTTTCTTTGATCCACAGACCCTTATGTTTCGACTCCTATAAATACAATGGCCTACGTTGGAAACATGATTTTTTTGGGGATTTCACGTATGTGCTTTTTTAGTTGATGGTAACCAAATTTATACATATGCAATGGAAATGGATGTGCCTGGTGGCATTGGATATGAAGGATGGAACTACTATTTGTTGTAAGCATGATATTTGCACATTGTACACGATGCAGATTTTGCTAGCCTTCTGCATTGGCCATCTATTTCTTTTCTTCAACAAATAACATGTCAACACAATTTTGTTTTGTACATATGATTTTTTTCAACCGATGGTATGCAAGCCTAGGTTTCTCAGAAACGCTTTCAAATTCTCTGATATGAATAGGTTCAAGCCATCATTGTTACTTGTTGACATTGTGCTTCTTGTACAATACTGAACAAATGGATGGCATTCTTGTTTCAGTACATAGATAGGAAGCATGATACAGTTGTTATTACATATTGGATGAAGTGTTCTTGTAATGGTGTGGCAGCTGATTCCATCCACCATGTCCACACTTACAAGAACATGGTTACAATGAAAACTACATTTTTCATTGCAATTTTGTGTTACCAATGGTTCATAGTGGACTAATGGCTCAGAGTGAGTGTGTGATGTATCTGTTTCAAATGACATAATATCATTTTTTTTATTAGTTTTTGAATCAGCAGTGCAGTACTTGACAATGCTACCTGCAATGGATGACCAGACATGAATATTTACTTCAATTATGATTGATACTCAGTGAAGAAAAAATGGCCCACCCTCTATATTTCCATTTTCATATGAAAATGACATGTCTACCAAATATTTTTTCCAAATTCCACCTACTCACACACTTTGTATGACATAACGTGTTAGATATTGATGAAAACAATGAAAGGCATCATAATTTCCACCTATAAGTGCATTTCAAAAGGATTGGAAAACGTACAGTCTTAGAGATTGCAGATCAAACTCTTTCATGACCAAGAAACAAAGTGAAGTGAACAAACGCTCACCACAACTAGTTGTACTCGTCAATTCTATGTCCAATCCATTACTACACATGTCATGCATATGACGTTTCCAATGGAATTGAACCTATTTGCACATGAGGGAAAAGTAAGTATTAGATCTTCCAAAATTGCATATGGAAGATCTTTTATACAACAATGGTTCATAATGACCACTAACAAGATCAATGTCATGAAACAAGATGCAATAAGGATCTCTACTTTCATTTTCATTGAATAGAAAGTACCTTCTTTTCCTTGTTAGTGACCAAACTATGATCGATATATTTATCCATTTGGCTATCCATCATATGAAAAATGTATCACCTCATATACCTCTCTCATTTTTAGGTTAGTTCAGAGATGCAAGTAACTGCATATTTGAAAGATATGAAACAATCATGAATTCCATGCAACTGATACAAGAAGTTAGAGGCCATTTCATACTGAAATGATTATAATGCATCGATGTTTTTATTGTGAAAGAAGAAGAGGAAGAGATCTACCATGCCATGGCATGGCTCAACTGAAGAATAAAAAAAATCCAAGAGAACTTTAAATGCATTAAATAGATAGTCCCCTGCAGTGTATGAAAATGCAGCTAATCTGAAAAGACTGTTGTCACTTAGTACTTGTGTGATGTTGGTATCTACACTCAACCCTGTGTTCACTCAACATCTACTATTTCTGTCATCTTCTAATTTTTCTAACACAAGTTATTTTTAAGGAATGTTTAGCAAATTATGCAAACATCAAGAAAAAAAGAACAATATAGACACCAGAATGCACACCTACTTTCTTTTCCTTTTTTAACTGCTCTAGATTTGGCATCCTCAACTTCAACATATCGTATTCACAATAGCCTGTTCCTAGATGCAAAAGAAATAATGGATCTGTAAGTACATTAGACACAGAGCACAAAATGAACAATATTACAATCAACTTCCTTCTCATATGGAAATATTGAACAATATAGACAAAAATGTATATGAACATGTTTCCAATACAGAGGAAAAAGGTCATTATAGCAAGCCTGATGCGCACAAACAATCCTCTAGTCATAGAAATTGGTCTCCTAAAAATCATAAGACAATGAAACCCAAGGTTCCCATTTTTAATTGGGACCTGTGGTGTTGAAAGTAAAGAAACAAATGTCCCAAATAATGTATTAGGGAAGTTTGTTTATCTCTATTCCAACCACCAAGAATGCTACTAAACAAAATTGTAAAACAAATGTCCCAAATAATGTATCAGGGAATATATTTTGTCTCTATGCTAGCCACCAAGACTGCTACTAAAGAAAACTGTAAAAGACCTTTTTTTTTTGGTTTCTAGCACCATTTTTCTTCGACCTTCCCCACAACCACTGAACATGCAAAACTTGCTAACTGTGAATATAAGTTTGGCCAAGAAGCAAACACTTAAATAAATAGATAGATACAAAATGGGCTTTCATGCCACATATGTTTAAAGTTTAATTTTTTCTCAACATTCTATGAAAGAATGATGCAGGAGAATCGCCAACAAGCACGAGTGGAGGACAACTAGATATGCATCAATGCATATTTTGAAGACATTTTGAAATTTAAATATGAAACATTAATGAAATAGCTAGAAGGATGTAATTACTCTTAAATGTTTTGGGGATTGTAATGAAGATATTGAGAATTTCTCTCATCTGTCGATTGTAGGCACTTAATGTAATTGTTACAAGGGAAAAACTCTCTATGGCCAAGGGTAAACCACAACAGACAGGTATCACTACAGAAATCAACGCAATTCCAACATGTGCTATATAAACTAATGTGCAATACAAGGAAGAGGCCTACCTCGATCCAATCATTTGATGTCGTTCCACCGTTGAGTACTTTGACCCAAAGATTTACACCTACAAAAGGTTCTCAACAAACAAGTGATGCAAGTATATAGTGACAATATATAAAATGAGTTAGCACATCAGATAGCACAATCCATTAATAAACATTACAAACATTCCCATGGATAATAATCATATATTTTCAAGATATAGATAGGACAGGAAAGGAGTATCTCTATTAATAATTGATCAACATAACTAACAACATGACATACTTCAGTGTCGACATGGTTTGAAACCAAGAAACCAAGTTCCTTCCAACTGGGTCTCCATGTTGGCATAGGGGAAAACCTAATGTTCACTCCAAAAGCATACCAACAAGCCCTAGCTACTGGCCCTTTCGGCAACACTTGTGAAGTAGATACAGTCTTACCTAAAGAAGCGATGGGGGGGTTGCAGGACAGAGATGTCTACAACCAGGGAAATGTCAAGGGGATCTTGTATAACAACAATCACAGTATTCATATATCATTTACCAAGGAGATCTACTCTGGGCAACTATAGATATTGATATAACATAGTAATGCAAATAAAAGTATAATAATGACAGAGATCAAAGCATTAATCACTCACACAACACAATATGTATGTGGTTCACCCTCTCTCTAGGGATACGTCCATAGAACTGTGCTTATAATATATTAAGATAAATCTTACAGGTCTGATCTACACTCTTGGCCAATAGATCCTCTCTCTCCTTATGTCTTTCTCTCCTCCCTCCTACACACCCAGCTATAGGACCTGATCTTCGCACCCAATTGAAGATCTCACAATACCATAAGGCTTCAACACTTCTCCCTCACAATACAATGACCTCTCACCACAACAATAGAGATAAATCAATAACAATATCATACCCCCAAAAGTACTGACCAAACCTAGGCCCTTAAGAACTCTATTTATACATTACAATCTTTCACCGACATCTTTAGGTTGAACCCTAAGTTTCCAAAACCCTATATACGAAAACCCTAGGTGTCTAAGACCCTGGGTCAACTTGAGCCATTTTTTTAGGGCTTCGTCAGCCTGTCTTTCCTTTCTTCTTGCGCGGTGCTCCAAAGCATCCAATGGTGGATTTCACCACTTCCTCAGTCGTCCTAGGTCAATTTTCCTTGTTAATCTGTCATCCTCAATCTCTTCATCCAACGACTTGCTTTTCGTCACTTCGCTCCATCTTTTCTGCTCTTTTGTTCACTTCAACCCAGTGACAGTCACTGTGTCTCCCATGAAGTTCTCTTTTTACATTTTCTTCCTGGTTCTCCATTTCCTTTTATAACCAAGGGCCAACAAGCCCCCAACACTAACCTGTGACTCGTCTCGAGGCACTTCAGATCTTCTCCTTTTGTTTTACTTCGACTTTGGACTTCACAGTGCAGCCTTTGCTTTCTTCTTTATGCCTCCTTCCTATCCTTGTGTAAACTATCTTTTCTGTGTTTGGTACCCATTTTCAACTGCACCTGGTTCCTAAACCCTTTTCCTCATGCTTTTACTTGGAGCTCTAAGGAAGATGGTTTTCATAGTACAACTTCAACTCACTACCATTCACCAATCCTTCTTTCCATTGTCCATTCAACATATTCATTTGCGCAAATCCTCCTTCTATGATGTAGGCGATCTCATATGGTCCAAGCCAATGTATTCTGAACTTCCTAGATAAACTTACTATCGTATACCAGTACTAAATCACCTTGCCTGAATATCTTTTTCTTGATGTGCCTATCGTGGTAGGCCTTTTCTCGTTCCTTATGAACTTGTTGATGGAAGCCTGCAATGAATCTATCTTCTTCTAGTTCGACTAATTGTGATATCCTCTCATGAACAATGCCAGTATCATCCATGTATGTAAATGAAACAATTCTTAATATCGGTACCAAGTACTCCATTGGGAAAACAACTTCAATACCATAAACCAAATTGAAAGGGGTTTGCGTTGTTAATTTATTGCAAGTGGTTCTATAAGCCCAGAGTACTGTTGGTACTCTTAAATCCCAGTCATCCCTGTTCATGCTACAAATATTTTTCAATTTTGTCTCCAAGATATTGTTAAATTCTTCGACCATTCCATTTTCTTGTGGATGATAAGGTGTACTCTTTTGATGGTGGACTGCAAATTCTTCAGTCAGGGATTCAATTGTCCTATTGATGAAGTGTGTACCTTGATCACTCATAAGGACCTTAGGGCATCCAAACCTAGTTATTATGTCATCAAATATAAAATGTGAAGTTGTAGATGCACTACAATCCTTGACTACTCTTGGTTCAACCCATCTAGTTAGGTATTCTGTCGTAGTGATAATATACCTTGATCATGTGCTCTTTCCTGGTGGGTTTATAGGTCCTATAAAGTCAATGGCCCATTTTCCANAAGGTCATCTGTGGTGCTAATGGAATCTCATCTCTTCTGGATGGTTTTCCAACTCGCTGTCATACATCGCGTGCTCTAGTATACCCTTTAGCATCTCTGTGTAATGTAGGCCACCAAAGGCCAACTTGCAGAACCTTCTGCGCAGTTTCTTTCCCTGCATAATGTCCTCCTGTGATGCCCTCATGAGTTTCTGTGAGGTTCATCAAGCACTCTTTTTCCATAACACATCTTCTTAGTATAACATTAGGTCCTATTTATATAGCTGACCAACTATCAGCGAAAAATATGCAGCGCGCACCACTAGTTGTTTCTTCTAGGAGATTGTATACTCACTTAGAGCCATTCCTGTTGACAGGAACTAGACTATGTCTGTGAAGTGGTCATCAATATTTTTAATGGTGAGCAGTTGTGCATCCGGTAATGTATCCTCCAGACTGGTAGGTTCTTCGCCATGTTCCAACCTTGACAGGTGGTATGGGCCTTTGTTCATTTTTCCTGACCTAACTATGATCTCAAAATCATACTCTTGAAACAAAAGAAGCCATCTTCATATTTTCCCCCGCAACACTGGCTTGTTGAATAGGTAATTTAGCATGGAGTGATCATTAAACATTTTAAAGTGTCCTCCCAACAAGTAGTGGCGGAATTTTTGCAACGCATACACCATGGCTAGTCCCTCTTTCTCTGTAGTGGTGAAATTAACTTCAGTTGTGGACAACTTCCTACTGGAAAATGCTAATGGATGATCAATGTCCCCTTCTCTAGGTTGTTCTAGTACTGCTCCTAATGCAATGGAAGATGCATCAACATGCACATGAAATTCCTTGCTCTAGTTTGGAAAGACTAGAATAGGCACAGTTACCATCTTTTGTTTCAGTGTGTCGAAGCTCTGCTGGCATTCTTTTGTCCAACTGAACTAACAATCTTTATTTAATAAATTCTCCATTGGCACAGTAATCTAAGCATATCCTTTGATAAATTTCCTGTAATAGCCAGTATGTACTAGCATAGTGCACAGTTGTTTGACTGAAGTAGGTAGTGGAAAATCAACTATAATTGCAATCTTGGATGGATCCACAAAGAATCCTTGCTTGCATACAATATGACCTAATAATACTCCAAATGGTGAGAATAAGATGCACTTCTTCAAATTCAAAGCAATTTGACAATGCCTACATTTATCCAGCATTATCCTTAGACATTCAATATGATTTTTTAACAAACTAAAAACAATCCAGTCATCAAAGTATGCTTCTAAAAAATTATGAAAAAATTATTTGAATGCTTCAACTACCACCCTCGAAAAGATGGTTGGGGAATTATTCAATCCAAATGGCATTTTTGTATATTCATAGGATCCCCATTCTGTGGAAAACATAGTCTTATGGAGGTCCTCCTTGGCGATGCGGATCTGATGGTATCCTAAAAATCCATCTGTAAAAGAATATACTTCTTGTCCTCCCACATTATCCAAAACTTTGTCTATGAATGGTGTAGGGAAAGGATCATGTAGACAAAAATCATTCAGCTTCCTAAGATCTACACAAATCTTGATCTCACCTATCTTCTTATCTTGCACTACCATGGAGATAATACACTCTGACTCCTCGACAGGTTCAATAATCCATGCTTCCAGCATTGTGTCGAGCTCAATCTTCAATTTTTCCTTATATTTTAGGTTCAGTCTATAGGGTCTTTGCTTGACTATCTTTTCATCTGGTTTCAACATTATTCTCATACCTCCCATAGGTCCTTTGATACCCTTCATATCATTGAACTTGGTCGGGAAAAATACCTGATACTCATGCAATAATTCTGTGATTTTGTCAATGATAGCATCGTCCCAGTAATATCTAACATTGGCAAGATTTTGTGTCTCCTCTATCCCAATATTGACTTTCTTTGTCTTTACCGGTTGTCCAATGAATGACAGTTCAACTCCTGGTCCTTCCACATCTCTCTAGCCTTCTATTTCTGCAATATTAACCTTCCTTGGGTCATCATCTTCGTCGACATTAATGTTGTAGTAGATCTGCAGTTTCGGGAGGGGCGCAGTCCATTCATCCTCTTCTAGCTCCAAAGGGAGGCCAGATGCCTCCTTAAATAATTTTTGTCTCACCATCTGTAGTGCTTGATCTACTAAAGGAAATTCACTTTGAAACAAAAAGGTGGTTTTAAAATTCTGGATCATACCTTCCCATTCTGAGGTGACGAGGCACATATCTTCTTGAAGGTACCAATTGATCAGGGTGGTATCCATCGTATTGACGAATATGTGTACCCATTTTTCTCTAGGAATTCCACTCCATGCCTCTTCGTAGGTGCGTACATCGTCCTTTGGGCAACTTCGACCTGTGTATCTTACTTCACAACTTCCTACTTGTGCTAAAAACTGTGCTATCATCAAAATTCGACATTTTGTCCAGTCTACGATGTTTCCCTTGTGTGTTCCCCACCATCTTGTTGGTGTGGCCTTCATGGCCTCATCCATTTTCAATAACCTCTATTGTGTTGGTACAATTGTCTCAAATTTCGATAATAAGTTCTCTAAAGGGTTCAACCCATCAAATATGGGTAGATTACTCACTGTTGTGCCAATCCAATGAACTTCTCTGGTTAGCCTAGCACATCTTCTTGTATATACTTCATACATCTGGTTCTACCAGTTCTCCAGTGCTTCTTATGGGTCAGATGAACATGTGTTGTCACTTCGCCAACTTAGATTCACATCCGCTGTAGGTTTGATATAATCTTGTTGTTTGGATGTTGATTTGTAGATGTTTTCTAGTTCAAATGCATGGTCTTATTCTTTGATAGGCTTTGTATATCAGGGACCCTCATCTGGATCTAAAGGTGCAATGACCCTGTTATCACTGAAATTTTGTCCACACATGGCGACAAGAACTCTGCATCCTCAAACAGGAATGAAGTCATTCATGGCACTGAATTAATTTCACAGCATTGCAAAAGGGTCAAAAACTATACAAAGTAACCAAAAATTGAAGGGCACTTTACAAAAGTTGGGTGCACGCGCATATGCGCGGAACATGAACGTACAATGCGCGCATGCGCGCACGACGCGCGGCTGTTGGCGCAAAAACCCGTGCACCTGCTAAACGACGCATTTATGGAATTGGTCGGCCTCCCAACCACTAATGGATCAGCTCCCAAGCCGATTTGACTCCCAAATCTGAGCTGAATCCGTATGGTAGGTTGGTAAAAGACCTAATTAAGCCCTAAAGAGCCCATTTTCACACCTCAAAGGGGTTACATAATCACCCAATGCTATGCTATAAAAAGCCATGAAGAAACATCATTTTCTCAAGG